>JASDQU010193292.1:0-19272 GCA_032191745.1 Picea mariana | reverse complement strand
AGTGTTGATTTTCATATGGCATCCAACCCTTCAAGGATGAGGTATTATGTGATGTTGCCCCATTTGATTTCTGTGATTTTATTTTGGGCCAACCATATATGTGGAAGCGCCGTGTTGTTTATGAGTCTCGACCCCGCAGTGTCATTGTTTCTCTAGGGGGTCATCTCTACAGAATACCAGAGGTTGTTTCGACTACTGTCCCACCTAAAAAGTGCCGCAAGTTAGTATCTCATACTAAAAAAATCATATTCTTCATAATCTATTCAAAAGGTGAACAAAAGGATACTGCAACCGCTAGAGCCTTGGCCCAAGCACCTTCTATCCAACAGAAGCAGGTCGACAAGATTGTAGAAAAGTGTAAAGATTCCTTCTGCAAAAAAGAATCTCATGTATCTAGACTAGTTAAAAAGGTCCAACCCTTCCAGCCACATGCTCATGATAGCCTTCTACAAACCGAGTAGCGCGATGTTTCCAGCAAGGCAAGAAGCTCACCAAGATTTAGATTTAGCAAACGCTTTTTCCTCTCCCCTGGGCACTCAACGCAATGGAGACCATTTCTTCCTAAGGAGGGAGGATTGATCTAGGTGGATATTGGTGGCCACTGTTGGAACAAGGGAAGACCCAGGGTTCAACGCTACAACATCACACCAAAAAAGACCTAACTATGGCCCTTTCGACAAAACCTGCGAAGCAGATGAAGTCTCACCTGAGGTAGAGGCAGGGGTGGTTTCAAGACTCAGGGGTCTGCAACCTTAATTGGGACACGGATATGTGATTATAGCACTTAATACGTCTCTTGACATTGCCAATCCCTCGATATACAATCACTATTCACTTCACTAATAAAACAGAGCTTCACAACATTCGCACTAATCTACAGTATTTAAGCACTTAGCATATAAATGGATCAGAATGAGCATATCAAGCACTAAGCATGACTATCTTGATCAGATATAATATTCTCACATATCATAATCACAAAGCAGAAGTAGATCTATCTTAACATATCAAAGCACTTAGCAAATAACATGTGAGCACATCAAGACAAAGCACAAAGCACATAACACAGTGTTTATGTGGTTCACCCCCACCCTGGGGCTACGTCCACCAACTATTCTTATTTCTTGTCTTCAGTCAATTGGTTACAAGCACAGAGCCTTCAAAACCCTTAATCCACATAGGACAGAAGATCTACATAGCTCGCTAGATCCTTCTTCCTTGCGTTACAACACAAATCCTTCTACAGTCTCACACAGGGACTTGCACTCAGCTCTGCAAGTCTTACACAGAATGCACAAATCCCTAATCACATAGATACAAATCTTGGCACTTAGCCTACATCACATAGATATACTATTTGACTACTTCTTATATTGCCTATCCTTCTATTTATACATAAAAAATAGGCCTAAACATGGGTAAACCCATGGGCCGACATCCCATTCCCATTACATATTCCCAAAAACCCAAAAAGGGGTCGAGATCCCTTGATCTCCGCTTCATCTTGCGCTCCTCCTTCGATAGGATTTTGAAGTCCCAAAATAGGTCAACATGACTAAGAAAATCCCAAAACTTGGTCAAGGGCCAACAGGCCCCCAACACTCACCTGTGACTGATCTCAAGTCACTGGTCTGAGCAATTCTGCCTCGAATGCCTCATGCTTGGCTCGAGCTGCTTTGACTTGTTGTTTTGTTGTGGCCTCTTGTTTGGTGAACTCCTGGATTACTGTGTCATTCACTGGCCCTTCTGGGTGATGTTCTGTTGTGGTGACAACCTGTTCTAACTCTTCTCCTTAGCTCTCTACCTCAGTAAACAACTGGCATGCCTTATCTTACACAGGTTGAAGTCATTGAGTGACTTCCATCACTTTTCTTTGAAGCATATGGATATGCTGCTAAGCTGTGCATTGCTCATGAGGCCTCTTCATTCTTTCTATAGCTGACAGGGCCTTCAACTGCGCCTATAGTGTATCTGCGTGATGCTTTGCTTCATGGAGCTGCGACTCTAGTGTTTGTAACTTCGGGTTCTCAGTGAGGTTTTCATAGGTTTGAGCCCTACGGTTACTCAGTTGCTTTCACTCCAAGGCAAGAGATTTTAATCTGTCGACTGCACTTTGGGCAGTTGCTTCTCATTGGTTCCTTATGTCTTGCGGGGTCTCCAGTACAGTGCATAATTCTAGATATGCGATGTGCTACTGGAGTTGTTGGATCACTTCTTCGAGTTGCACCACCTGCTATGGAACTCTCTCTTCGGCCTTTACTTTGACAACTTTCACAGAGCGAAGTTCTCTATTGACCATTTCCTTAACTTCAAGTTCCTTTGCGAGAAACTATTCCTTTTCTTTATGCAGTTGGGATTTTTCTTCATCGGACTTTACTTGGAGAGAAAGCTTCTCTTGTTTTGCAGTACTAAGTTTCTCTTCAAGAACTCCTTGTACTTTTTCTAAATCCTGGGTGGCTTACATTGTCTCCTCCTATTCTTGTCGAAGGTGAGCTTTGACTGTATCAGTGATCCAGTGGATATGAGCTGGCTCATCTCCCAGTTCTGGTGTTTTCGATGGAAGAGGCACAGTGGAAACTGTGTGGATGGATTGTAGTGCCTGCTGCACTCCTTGAAGTTCAACCTTGATCTGATTGAACACCTCCTCCTTCTTAGCTTCTTGCTTCTCTGCTATCTCCAACGAAGCATCATTCAGTGCTTCGACGATGAAGTCGAAGTTGTTTGAGGTGAGGGTGGTCTCAAATTTGGTCCTGGTTGCTTTTGATTTCTTCCATGAAGAAGGTTTCGGAGGGGAAACCTTCCTTTTCTTCATGGGGTCCTCCTCATCTCTAGGCGATGTAACCTCACCTTTCTTTTGTTCAACTTCTACACCATCTATCACTCTGCCATCACCTCCTTGCTTAGGTGAGATAGAAGAAGTCTTTGAGGAGGTACTGCTTACATCTTGGGAGTCTTCATTCTTATTTTTCTTGCTGGGTCTAAGGGTATCATGCGCTGCTTCGGGATTGTCAATATCAGATATCTCTATGGGGTCTGCTGGGATGAGGAGGTACACCAACCATTCCTTAGTAATCTATTATAATTCTTCCTCCATCAGCTTGTAGTATGACTGCAACTATTGTTTATGCTCATCAGTGCACGATGTGATATAGATGAAATGGCGGTCCACACTGAATTTCATCAAGGGCCTGAACCTGTGGAGAGTGTTCGGGGTTATACGAGGCTCAGACTTGATGGTTGTATTCAATTGGTTGTAATAAGTGTCGAAGACAAAATTTGATTGCCATTGCTTATTCATTTCACTGGAGTACCACAATGTACTGAAATTCACGACCAGAGGTTCAAAGGGCTCGATGTCCGGGAAGGTTGCACCTTCTGGCATCTCCCATTTGAGAAAATTGATCAAGATGAGAAGCCAGCTAAAGTGGAACTCATATCCTTGGTCCTGCGCTTCCCTACAGTCCAGTTCCAGCTGGTTTATGAGGTACTTCACCCAATTCATTTGTAGGCCCTCTGCGCACTTTCCTACGAGGTCAACTACAAATCTAGTCACTTGGGTGGGTTGGTTCTTGCGAACTAACTTTCTTGTGATCAATTGACAGGCTAGGTGCACTGCGCCTCTCTGGATAGAGGCTATCTTGTAGACTCACGTTCCTTTCTCGACATCTCCGTAGGTGTCTTTAATATTCTGTGCAATAGCACGATCCATGGTTTTCATGGGATAGAAATCCTGTGGGTCAAGGCCTTGCATGCTTAGCCTTGTGATCCAATTGATCAATGTCGGATCCACTATGATACAGTCGTTCAACCATAAATATCTGCCACGGTAGTAGGACAACAACAACTTGATGCATGTGTTCACTTCTTGGTGCCTACCGAAGTGAGGAATCTTCATTACATTGAGTAGTGTGGACTGTGTGAGGTTCATGGTCCATGACTGGGGGACGATCTTCTAGTTATTTCCCTTGGTTCTAGTTAGATACTTGCGTGGGGTGAGCATGTTGTACACCTTCTTGTCATCGAGGTTGAAGTCGTTAAAATTCAACATTGTGATCTTATCTTGGTCCACACGTATCCCTTTTGGGAGGTACGTAGTGACCAAAGTGTACTCAAATTCTATGGGCACACTGTCTCGACTGATTGCGCTGCTCAGGGGTGGTAGATAGGTAGGTAAAATACTTAGAATCATCTTGGCATTCGCGAGATCGTCTCTGTTCTTAGTTCACTTTTCATCTACTGGCCGAGATCGAATGGCTTGAGAAGTGGACAGAGAGGTCGACAATCCTCTTGTCGAAGATGCTTGTACACCTGTAGACACTCCTCTCTCTGACATGACTCTTTCAGTCATTAAGTCGAGGATAAATTGTGTTACTAATTCTTCAACTGCGGTGAGCTCGTCGGACATATGCACTTGGGATTAAAATTATCGGGGTCACGATGATCTTAGATACGACACTAGAACAAACAACAATAGTGCAATGATCATTGTATACAATTCACTTAGTTTGCGGGTTTCAAATTCTTAGTTATAAAAAGTGTTCTCCATGCATGGTGCGATGTGATAAGTAGGCAACTCAGCAATGGTTCGTTTGCAATGGTTATGAGCCTCCATTAACTCTTGTTCAATCTGTTATGGAATGGTCCAACGATCTGATGACGGACCTTTATTGCCTTTCTTCCCATTCAGAGCATCGATCGAACGTTTATAATATCCCCAACGTCTATATTTCTTTGCCATGGCGAAGTGCCATGTGTCTTTGTTCTAATATCTCGGCGAAGCTCCAATTCTACAAATTTTCTATCTATGAAGTTCCTTCTAGAGCCTTCTGCAACTTAGCTCTCTTCTTACTTTGCTTTCTAGCCTTCTTTCCAGTGAGTTTCGTCTCGGTAGTTCATTTTCCACTCTAATTCTTATCTTCTGTGGTCTTAGTTACTTTGCGTTGTTGAGATTCTCTCCTAGGACTCAGGGGTAACACCTCTTCTTTATTTGAGATAGGTGCTTCAGTCTCCTGTGAGTCTTCTAATGTTCTTGCAGCTTCGACATATGGGTTTCTAGTGTTAAATAGCTTCGATCTGTTCTCATGTTCTTCGATGAAGTGTGCGATCCTCCTGGTCATGAAATATTTTTACTCTTGTTTCTTATGCTCTGAGGCTTCCTCTTCTTTCTTTCGTCTGGCTTGATCTCTGTAAATCCAAGGTTTTCCTATTAACATTGTAAACGGGGCACAGTCTTCAACAAATTTAATAATATCAACATCTTCCTCTGTCGAAGTTCCATTGATGGTCATAGGTATCTGAGCGAGCCTTCCACATAGGTTTACTAGTTTTCCTCTGAATAACCCTAGTCCTCCTAATGAAGGAATCATAGCAGGCCTCCCTATAGCTTCCCGAGTTCTCTCTGCCATGATATTCACCCGTGTTTCTTCATCTAGAACACAATCAATGTCAAAGTCTCCTATTCTTTCTTCGATGCATTATTTTCCTTTGAAGATCTTTGATAATCTGACATGTCGGTGGTCATTCAAGGTTTCTCTCATCTATAACAATATTTTCTTTGATTCTTCCTGGGGTTCTGTTATAGCCTCTGGAGATGCCTTAGGGTTTTCTTGATTCATACTCATTCCTTCAAGCTTAGAAATCATTCTGGGGCAATCCAACACTTCATGGTCTAGAGATTTGCAACAATGACAACTAGGTCTTCGCCCAGGACATTCTTTAGCCAGATGTCCCAGTCTTCTGCAACTGTAACAGAGGGTTAATCCTCTTTTTCTTTTAAATGATCCCCCTCCTCTTCTGTACTGCGCACTAGGATCATAGGAGCTAACCTTCAATAAATTATTTCTTGGATCCTGCATCCATTCGTTAGTCCAAACATTCTTTCTATGCATAGGTATAATATATATTTCACTATTCTTGTCAGATCTATCAAATCTTATTTCATCTATCAATACCCTAGTTTTCAAACTAGGAAATTTTTTATTAAACATACCTAGATCCATACTCTAGAAACAAAAATTTCCACTTATATTACTTCTACAGAGCACAAAGCGTTCAGATCTAAAATTTTTTACTATCTTTACCTTTATTAGAGCACAAAGCTTGTAGATATTACCTCTTTTAATCAGAAATTCTCACTTTTACCTTTCTTAGAGCACCAAGCTTTCAGATCTTGCTTCTTTCCTTTAGATCCGACCTATTTTCTTCAGATCGGGCTTATTTCTTTTAGCACAGATCTTTATAAGTCAAGTAGAATACTGCTCACTAGGGCACAGATCTACGCACAGAGCTTTCACAATCCTAGGTTGAATCTTTGCACAAAGCTTCTTCTTCCTCAGTTTCCAGCAATCATAGTTTCAAGTCCTAACAACGAAACCATTTGTTGGAATAGGGGCAGACCCAGGGTTCAACGCTACAACATCTCACCAACAAAGACCTAACTACTGGCCCTTTCGGAAACACCTGCGAAGCAGATGACGTCTCACCTGAGGTAGAGGCAGGGGTGGTTGCAAGACTCAGGTGTCTGCAACCTTAGCTGGGAAACAGATCTATGATTATAACACTTAATACAAATCTTAGCACCGTCAGTCCATAGATATACAATCACTATTCACTTCACTGATAAAACTGAGCTTTGCAACATTCACACTAATCTACAGTATTTAAGCACTTAGCATATAAATGGATCAGAATGAGCATATCAAGCACTAAGCATGACTATCTTGATCAGATATAATATTCTCACACATCATAAGCACAAAGTAGAAGTAGATCTATCTTAACATATAAAATCACTTAGCAAATAACATGTGAACACATCAAGAAAAAGCACAAATCACATAACACAGTGTTTTTGTGGTTCACCCCCACCCTGGGGCTACATCCACCAACTCTTCTTCTTTCTTGTCTTCAGTCAATTAGTTACAAACATAGAGCCTTCAAAACCCTTACTCCACACAGGAAAGAATATCTGTGCAACTCGCTATATCCTTCTTCCTTTCGTTACATCACAAAGCCTTCTACAGTCTCACACAGGGACTTGCACTCAGCTCTACAAGTCTTACATAAAATGCACAAGGCCCTGATCACACAAATCCAACTCTTGGCACTTAGACTACATCACATAGATATACTATTCGACTACTTCTTTCATTGCCTATCCTTCTATTTATACATACAAATAGGCATAAACATGGGTAAACCCATGGGTCGATATCCCATTCCTGTTATATATTCCCAAGAACCCAAAAAGGGGCCCAAAAGGGGATCGAGATCCCTTGATCTCCGCTTCATCTTGCGCTCCTCCTTTGACAGGCTGTCGAAGTCCCAAAATAGGTCAAAATGACCAATAAACTCCCAAAACTTGGTCAAGGGACAACAACCACCCACCTTTCTGAACTGGCTCAAAACAATTTTCTAGCAATTTTGGCAATTTACTATTTTTAGCAGTTTTAACTTCCGGGGGCATTTTGAGGGCCTAAATGAAGGTTTTTCGGGATCAATATTCTCAATGATAAATGAAGGCATGATTGAGCCCCCAAAATGAATCTCCTCGATGATACCTTTCCAACAGGCTATCATACGCCTAAAACGGAGATCGTATGCAAAAGTTATGACCCTGGGAAGTTGATGTACTAACTTACCCAAATGGGGCCCACATGAATTTTGGTGCTTCATCTCCTAGGGTTAGGTTTTTGGATGTCTAGAGTTTTTGGCATTCCTGTTTATTGTAAAAATTCCTTCTGAGCCTCATTGTAATCATCTTCTTGTGAATGCAAGTAGTCGTCACGTCTCTTCTCAGAGATAAGTTGCCACCATTCTAGTGAGTCTTTCACTCTGTATTTTTACAGTCTCTGTACATTTATTTCATTAATATAAATCATGTATTACTTTATATATGTGTTTATGGTTGCATCTCTGATACATTTTTTTTATATTATTGAATATCTGCGATATCTCTGTGCATTTCTTTATTATATCTCCGCTCTCATTTCGTGTCGAAAATAATCCGGATCATGTATGCATTTGCATTTGAATAATTGGTCGTTGAATTTTGAAGGATCATCATTCAAAACCAAGTTCATATGTTATGTGGTACCAAAAGGAAATATGAAAATTAGTAAATCAATTGAATCACAATAATTAGAATAAAGAAGAAAATAATGAGCTTATTGACAGAATAGATCCAAAAGATGATACCTTTATTATCTTGAGAGAAACGTTCACTTTCCTCTTCAAGGGGGAAACCTTTAATAGAGTAGATCTCTAGTATAAATAATTTCACAAGACAAGTTTTTTTCATGCTTTCTACCCCTATATATGATAATTCTTTCAATTTTAGAACATTTAAGAGGAAGAACTTTTTATAGGAGGAACCTTCTAGTAATTCTTCTTACATTAGACATGTTCACATTATTACATAGACCTTATTTACTAATGACAACCTTTATTATATAGAAAAAAATATTATTCTATCTACTTTAGGGGTTAGGGAGGTTAGGACCCTAACATGAACTCCCCCTTGAAGAACAACCTTTTCCTCAAGGCTTGAGATGTGGGAATTATTGCAGAATGGATGTTGACTCCCATGTGGAATTCTTAAGTTGTGTATCCTTCCACTGTATTAAAACTTCCTAAACTTTCCACTAATGGAGACGACACTTGTGTTGGGCCAAGACTACTTGTGGATGCAAACAAATGGATCCTTATCCATCCAATTTCAAGAGATTAGCTTGAATATAGCACCTGGTTCCAAAAACTTTCTTTAAGCAAGATACATGAAAAACTATATGGAACTTAGAGTGACTAGGAAGGGATAACCTCTAATCCACGATACCTACACTCTTGAGGATTATATAAGGGCCACAATATTTTGGAGTAGTTTTTTGGTAGTGATTTTCTTTGTGTGAGGTTTTCTTATATGATTGTAAATGAAGAAGCACTTGATCCACTTTAGAAAAATTTTATTCAGAATGACATTGATATTCTTGTTTCTGCATCCGATTCTGAGCCATGGCCAAATTATCTTTGAGGGTGCATAGAATGTCAGCTCAAACTATAAGGTTTTTTTCCATATCCTAGACCTTGGAGACGCCTGATAGGTAAGATAATATAGAGGGTGGTCTTTGACCATAGATTGCCTCAAAGGGAGTAATTCGAGTATCACCATGGTAAAATGTATCGTACCACCATTAAACTAGTGGTAACCACTAAACCCATCGAGGTAATTGTTCAGACACAAAGAACTACAAATATACTTCCAAACGCTTGTTGACAACTTCTATTTGACCATCATTTTGGGGATGACAGCTAGTGATAAGATGCAATTGGGTGCCTTAGAGCCTAAACAATTATTTCCATAAGTTTCTTGTGAAATTTGGATCACAGTTAGAGACAGTCAATTGGGGAATCCCATGAATTTTCAAGCTATTATACATTAAAAATTGATCCACTATGGAGGATTTAAATGGGTGTTGGGGGGCATAGAAATGAGGATATTTAGAAAGGCGATCAACCACAACAATGATGACTGATTTATTATCGAATTTGGGTAATCTGACTATGAATTCCATAGATATATAGGTCCATATAGTAGGTGGAATAGGGGGATTTTGTATCATGCTTGGAGTTTTGATTGTTTCTCCCTTGTTGTGTTTGAAAGTATCACATTCAACCACAAAAGGTCATATTTCCTTCTTCATTCCTTCCTCAAAAAAATAATTTTTGATCCATCCATATGTCTTGTGAAATACAAAATGTCATGTTGTTGGTGAAGTATGAAGTTTAGAGAGCACAATGGATTTAAAGTGGGAGTGTTTTCTCAAATACAAGTAGCCTTTGTAGCGAAGCTCTTCATTTTTCCAAGTGTATCTCATATATGCTAATGTGTCTTGATGTAATTGTTGTATCACATGAGAAATTCTTGGATCTTGGAACCATTCATAGTGAACTACCTTTAACCAATTGGATACAATGAAGGAGAGTGAAAAGAGGCATGCTTCTTCTTCATATATCTTGGAAAGAGCATCGACAACCACATTATCTTTCCCCTTCTTGTAAATGATCTCATAATAATAGCCAAAAATTATGTTTAACCACTTTTGTTGCTCAGGGGATGAAATCCTTTGTTCCAAAAAATATTTGAGGCTATGATGATCAATGTTAATTTGGAAGCGGTGTCCCATCAAGTAAGGATGACAGAGGTACACCACATGTAAAATAACCAACATTTCCTTTTCACAGGTGGATTTTCCCAAGTGTCTCTAATAAATTTGTTTACCAGTGAAGGTCAATGGTCTTCCTTCTTGCATGCGAAGTTCCCCAATTCCTTTCCTAGAGGGATCACACTCTAAAATTGAAGTCTTTGTGAAGTCGGGTAGTGCTAGAAATGGATTTGTACACATATCCTCTTTCAAATCTTGCAAGGAATGATCAATGGCCACATTCCAACTTAAATTATTTCTATTAAGGAGGGAAGTGAGTGGGGCTGCAATTTTTCCATAATTCTAGACAAACATTTAATAATATCTAGATAAACCTAGGAAACCTCACAAACTTTTAAGAGTCTCAAGGCATGGCCAATCATTCATAGCTTAGATTTTCTTAGGATCCACATGAACATAATCCTTACTAACAATATGGCCCATATATTCTACTTCAAAATCTCAAAGACACATTTAGACTATTTTAGAAAGAGTTGATGTTGGGAAAGTAAGTGTAAGACTTGATCCACATAGGCAAGATGGATTTGCCACATTTTACTATAAATGTGCATATGATCAAATAATACCAATACAAAATGTTGGAGGAAGGGGTGGTGATACATATTGGATAATTATATTATTTTTCATCTATCTCCATGATTTACAAGTGAAAAATTAGAGGAATCAACTTGTAGAGCCATTTTAGCAGCTAGTCCCAATTTGTAAATTTGGGTCCAAAAAAAGTATAAAATATTCCAGAGCCATTTTGAGGCATTAAACAACACTATTTTGTGTTCCAAAATGTCAAAACATAAGATTGATCATGTCAAGGAGGATTTGTGGTTTTCAGAGGCTACAATTTAACCATTTCTCTAGGGATTATGTCATACCATCAACTAACAACCTCCTCAAAGTGTGCAAGCTATATTTGAGTTGGCATTGCGAACTAGTTAAGGATGAGCGTTGTAGCTTGGACAGGTTGCAGACACTCACGTTCAGACTTATCAACATCCACAAAAAAATTAGGACCATTAGGTACTCCATGATATTTTTTGTCTTGATTGGAGGTCAGGAAAGGAGTATGGTCGTGTGTTTTCTCTTGGCACTGTAAACTGTCATAGGCATTGCAAACTCGTTGATAGAGGCACTGCAAACTCATTTCCTGTAGCATATGTCTCTAAATATTTGATCATAACTCCAAAACGGTGATGTGGGATTTTTTGAAATTTTTTGTTGGGGATAATGATAATGTCATTGACTTTATGTCCAAATTTCAGCCTAACCCAGTTTGTAATTCGAGAGATATAATTAAAATACCAGTGCATTGCAAACTCCTTGTTTTACATAGTTGTTGGATATTCTCCTTGTTGGAGGTTTCCACCTATAAAGGAAAGTTAGAATGGTCTCCTAGAAGCTTTTTGGACATGAGGGACATGTTTTCCATCTCCAGATCAATTAGGATGACATGTTTCAAAAGGCATTTATCATCATAGACAAAATCCCCCAAAAAATAGGAATTTGTTAGGATTTTGTTAGGATTTTGTTGGAATCTTTTGTAACAAGATACCTAAATGGAGGAGGATCCTATGTAACTCCTTGGTTTTGACCTCCTTAAGGTATATATATATTATTCACTATAAATGAAATGGTTTTTGATGAGAAAAGGGTTGGATTCATGATCCAAGATAGCAGAGAGTCGGGGGAGAAGTTTCAGTTGCTCATTTGTAAGCATGAGGACCTGTTTGTAATGACATTTTCTGCCATTAGATATTCATGAGAGTTTTTATCAGATTGTCTTATATGTTTTTCCATTTCTTTGTTATCTTCTTGTTTTAAAATATTACAGGTTTTGAGGATCACAGCTTCCATTGATGGATGGATTCATGAACAAAAGAGGATATGTTGTAGCTTTCCCATTTAATCATTGATTATTGTCAAAGAAATCACTATCTGTTTGTAGAAAGGATATCTCTACAATGGATTCTCTTCCTTTGTCATATTCATTGTGATTCTACTCATCATTATATATCCATTTTTTTTATATACAGTTTGATTTCCTTTGATTTGTAGGATGTTGTGACTCCTTTCCCAATGGAATACCTTTACAAACAATTTGTTGCCCTCCCCCTTTTTTTCCAATCTTGATGATCCACCTACTCAACCAATTTAATCCATTTATATTCTCATGGGTACTGGGATTGCACTTACAACAACCTAAGTGTGACTCTCAGTGCTAACATTTTTGGCGTCGTTGTTGGGAACAACAATGAAGACACCTTCCCTTGGTGAACTATGATGATTATATCTAGATTTGGATGGTGAACTGAAGCTAGACACTTTTAGACTGTTTATCTTTCACCATGGTGACTCCACTATTCAAATATCTATTGGCAAATCCACTGTTCAGATGTATATTGGCAACTCCATTTTTTTGAAATGGACAAGATCCTAGCTCAGAGGTATGCTTTCTTTGATTTTTCAAAGATAGTCAGTTTTCCAAATCCATTTCCTAGTAGAGATGAATGGGAAGGTTTCATTCCCATATTTAGAGGAGAATATTGGGAAATACAAGGTAAACACTTGCTAGATTTCCATGATTTTATTCATCGATTTTAGATCGTTCATGAGGATGTTCAGATCAAGATTTTCAGGTACTCATTAGAGGGAATAGCTCGTGACTGGTGTTGATCTCTTCCAGTTGCCAATACCAACTCTTTGACATGTTTTCATGCTGCTTTAATTTGTTTTGTAGGGAGTATTTTTCTGCTAAACATCTTTATGAAAAATGTTGTGATGAGTTTTCTTTACTTTGTAAAGACTTTTCTTGTCACGGAAGGCATACTTGTGATGAAGAATTTTCCATAGAAGAAATTACTTTTCATGATGATCAATAGGTTTTGAATGATATTCATTATGATATGCCTTCACAAGAAAATGGACTAGAAGCAAATAGACATGTCTCTGATACACTACTTGTTGACAACTCTCATTTTCAGCTTGATTATTACAAATGTAAAAAAGAGCTAGTCCCAACTATATATCTTGAGATCCCATTTCATATTCACCCATATTCACTGGAAATTGGTAAAAAGAGTGTAAATATATTGCAACATTTTTCAAGCCAACCCATGCTTGAATCAACCAAGGAGGAATTCATTGATGAGCCACAATAGTTTTTGTACGAATTTCAAGATCATGTTGCTATCTATATGGAGATGTTTTGAAACAATAGATTTTTAGTTGTTGTCATCATAAGAACAAAGTTCCTAGATAGTACGTATGATTTTTCAAGGAAGTATGTGTGGTTGTAATTATGTCTCTATTGTTACTTAGTGCTCACTTGTCAAGATGAGGATGTATATCATTCAATCACAAAGTTATTTGTATGGTTACTGAGGAAATTTGTATATATTTGAAAGTTCAGTTTTTCAACAATTAGGAGTAGGAATGTATATAAATAAGTTTTCCATGCAAGCATTTGGTTTTTAGTTTGAATTCAACCTTCAATTTGCATTTGGTTTGAAGTGGTTTTTATTTTTAGTGTGTGAATGTTCTCATTTTTCAATAAGGAGCAGAGGTGTTCTCAGGCATACATGTTTTGTGGGCAGAGATGGAATGGATAAGGCACTGGAACTCCATGTTCTTGGCAGCTCACAGAGAGCATGCCATCTCCTGTGGAGCCAGATGTTAACACATAAGATTGATCATGTCAAGGATTATTTATGGTTTTCAGAGCCTACAATTTAACCATTTCTCCAGGGATCATGTCATACCATCAACTAACATCCTCCTCAAAGTGTGCAAGCTATATTTGAGTTGGCGCTGCAAACTAGTTAAAGAGGATCATTGTAGCTTGGATAGGTTGTAGGCACTCATGTTTAGACTTATCAACATCCACAATAGCCTTAGGACCATCAGGTACTCCATGATAATTTTTGTCTTGTTTGGAGGTCAGGAAAGGAGTATGGCCTCTTGTTTTCTCTTGGGGTTGCGAACTTTCAAAGGCATTGCGAACTCACTGACAGAGGCACTACAAACTCATTTTCTATAACATATGCATCTAAATATTTGATCATAACTCCAAAAATACGATGTGGGTTTTTTCTGAAATGTTTTGTGGAGGTTAATGATAATTTCATTGACTTTCTATCCAAATTTCAGCCTAACCCAGTTTGTAATTCGAGGGATATAATTAAAACACCAGTGCACTACCAACTAGTGCTGCAAACTCTTTGTTTTTCATAGTTGTTGGATATTCACCTTATTTTGAGGTTGCCACTTGTCAAGGAAGGTTCGAATTGTCTCCTAGAATTTTTTTGGACATGAGGGAAATGTGTTCCATTTCCATATCAATCAGGATGACCTGTTGCAAAAGGAATTTATCATCATAAACAAAAAAAAATAAAAAATAGGAATTTGTTAGGCTTAATGGAGGAGGATCCTATGTAACTCCTTGGTTTCGACCTCCTTAGGGTAGATAAAGATTATTCACTATAAATGAAAGGTTTTTTGATGAGAAAAGGGTTAGATTCATTAGCCAAGAGAGGAGAGAGATGGAGGAGCAGTTTTGGTTGCTCATTTGTAAGCCCGAGGGCCTGTTTGTAATGCCATTTTCCGCCACTAAAGATTCATGAGAGTTGTTATCAGATTGTCTTCTATGTTTTTCCATTTATTTGTTATCTTCTTGTTTGAAAATATTGCAGGTTTTGAGGATCATAGTTTCCATTGATGGATGGATTCATGAAAAATAGAGGATCTTTTGTAGCTTGCCCACTTAATCATTGTTTATTGTCGAAACAATCTCTATCTGTTTGCAGAAAGGATCTCTGTATAATGGATGTTCTTCCTTTTTTCATATTCACCATACTTATACTCATCATTATATATCCATTTTTTCTAATATACAATTTGATTTCCTTTGATCTATAGGATGTTGTGACTCCTTGCCCAATGGAATGCCTCTACAGACAATTTGTTGTGCTCCCCCTTTTCCCAAGTCTTGTTGATCCACCTACTCAACCAATTTAATCCATTTATATTCTGATGGGTACTAGGATTTCACTTACAACAGTCTAAGTGTGACTCTCAGTGCTATTACAAACCTTAATATATATCAAATTTCTATATTCTACACACCAATACCTTTCCAATGGTACAATATTTGTCTCAATCATAGTTTGTATGCGAAAGTTATACCTCCTACAAGTTGACCTACCATATTGATCACTATGGTGCAAGTGAATGCCACATAAACCCCCATTACTTAAATGTGTGGGGATATCCATGTAGTGTATTTTCTAAAAGGTACAAACTTGATCAATAATTCAGGGTTGAGGAAGTCAATACCCTAACCTTAGATGGCTATCGAGCTATATTGAATATTGGGCTGCTAGGAGGAGAAGGGGTTTCATTCTTTTGAAATGTATCTTGTTCCATAGCTGAGAAAAACATATTAGAGTGGTGTTCTTTGAGAATAATAGAGGAACATATATTCTATAGCACCCATACAAGCCACAATGTCAAAGGTAACTCCACAAAGAGTTCATCTTGCTTTGTACTTTAATTTGAAGAAAAGAGAGCATAGAGGCCTCACCTTTTGGTTGGATTTTCTCTTGTATTAGGTTTCCTAGGTCATATATTTTGTCTTTTTGTGGATGGTGTGTGAGTGTTTATTTATTTCATAAATATTAAGAAGAAAACCAATAATTAAAAAATATAATATCTAAAATAAATTAATTTCAGGGTAAATATTTCAATATTTTATTAGATCTGTTGTGAAGAAATATTCAATGGAATGTCCATGGAAATTTACATATCATATTGGTATCAGAGCAATGTTTCTTTTGTGTATTTGTGGGAAGTTGTAGGATCTTAGAATCTTATTAAAGAGAATTCACAGAAACCCTAGCCATGGAAGATGAGTTTGTTCATAACAACCCTCAAGATCCAACATGAGAGACATTTATGAGGTTTGAAACATAGGTCCACAATCTAAACCACAATATGAACCTCTTCACAGTGGCTCTATAAAACACGCTCGGATCATTCAGGGAGGTTGGGGGATCTAATTCAGATATTGGATCAGAGGGTAAATTGGGAGCTAATGAAGACCCAAAAAAGTAGTTGTGGAGAGAACCAGAGAAAGAGCATCTGAGTTCCAGTGCCATAAACCCTCAAAAATATTTATTCAGGATGGAAGTGGAATTAAAAAAAAAAAATCCATACCAAGGTGATATCGATGCATTAAAACTAAATTTTTGGTTGTAGCAACTATAATTTTATTTCATCATTCACCAAACACCAATCAGTGAATAAGGAGGTGAATTTGAGCATCCTTCAACACTAGGAAGAGAAGGAGATGAACAAACCATTCCACAACAAGATCTAGGTCAAGAATAACAAGATAGATTCTTTTTTCTACTCGAGTTCATGGGCTAATCTCATAGAAACAGATCTGTTCAGAAAGATTTGATTGGAGGTTCACAATCATCCTATCCCATATCCATTAGGATGGGTAAACAAGGATGCAATGCTCAAGGAAACAAAATACTGTAAGATTAAATTTGTGGTAAGTGTTGATTTTATTGATTAAGTGGGATTGGATTTAATACTCATTGACATATGTGGAGTAGTGTTTGGAATCCCCTCCATGTATATGAGGGATGCAATCTTCATGTAGAGATCCAACCAGTACCAACTGATCAAGGATTGGAAGTCCTACATAATCATCGCACATAAACGAAAGCCAAGGATCTCATTGGTAAGTGCCAACCAAGCCAAGAAGTTGATTAGTTCCAATAAGAAATATGTTTTACTTTTTTTAAGAGAAAATCAGTCAGAGGGTGATTTGATAGCATAAAAGGCATCCATATAGGGGTTTACTAAAGAGAAGAAACATTAATTGGAGGAGTTGGTACATGAATACATAGGATTTTTCCAGGAGCCTAAAGGGATACTACCTAAGAGGGATGTGAAACATGAAATATAGTTATTTCTAGACTCCCCATTACCGAATATTGGGTTGTATAGATAGTCTCTTCTAGAAGAAAATGAAGTGAAGAATCAGTTGTAGTTATTGTTGGATTCAAGTGTGATTCGACCAAGCACCTCACCTTGTGGGTTACCTATCATAGTTATACCAAAGAAAGATGGGACTAGGAAAATGTGTCTCGACTATAGATAATTGAACAAGATTAAACTAAAAATATGGTACCCTCTACCTAGAATTGATGATATGTTAGATCATTTGTAGCATGCAAAATGTTTCACCAATATGGATCTCAAATATACATACCACAAGGTATGCATCAAAGAATTATAAGACGCCTGGAATACTTCCTTCAAAACAAGGCAAGATTTGTATGAATTGTTTGTCATGCCATTTGGTTTATGTAATGCACCATCTACATTTATGATAATGATGAATAATGTATTACGCCCATATTTAGATTCATTTGTTATAGTCTATTTGGATTATATACTAGTTTATAATGCTACTTGGGAGGATCGCATATCACATCTTGTGTAGGTATTAGAGACTCTAAAGAAACACTAGTTTTTTAATAACCTAAAGAAATGTGAGTTTTCACATTAGTCTTTGGTGTATTTGTGATATGTGATTGATGGAGGGGAGCTCAAGATATATCTCATAAATATCAAGGCCATCACGAAATGGTTAGCTCTTATAATTGTCATTGAAGTTAGCATCTTTGTTGGGGTAGAAAAGTACTTGTGGAAGTTCATAGCTTCATTTCCAGCAGTAGCTACACAACTCCACATCATAACATCAAGTGGTAATAATTTCCAATGGGGGAAGAATTATCCAAGTGCTTTAGAAGATTTAAAAATAAATATCAACCAAGCACCATTTCTCGCATTACCAAACTTGAAAAATAATTTTGAAGTGGAGATAGATGAAAGTGTGTATGTCATGGGAGCAATTTTGATGCAAGGAGGAAGGCCTTTATGCTATCATTATGAAATATTTCATGGAGAAGTTATCAACTACCCTACCTATGAAAATGAACTCTATTCCCTATTTAAAGATTTAAAGAAGTTGAAGCATTATTTGATGGGAAGGGATAACATAATCCACATAGATCACCAACCATTACAGTATTTGTAGGCCAAAAAAAGATACAACAAACTAGACAGTGCAAGTGGATGGGGTTTGTTACGTAAATTTCATCCATTCATCAAGTATAAGAAGGGAAACACAAACAAGTTGGGAGAAGATATTTCAACAGCACCCACATCCAAGATTATATATTTGGGGACTATGATGCACTGATGACCTCCCAACCTTAAAACCACAGTTGCATAATTTTAAAACTAAATTCTATTGCACCTCTATAATCGTCTTCTCTAAAACTTTCAGTCACGAGACCAAATTTCCTTCTTCAATGGAGCTCTCCTATAGCTCCCAAATTCGACAAATAGTCTCATCCCTTTTGAGAAGTTCATAGGAAATTCTCCCTCATCTCGCACAATGCTCTCAAGTTGTACATGCATTCTCTAATCTCTGTTCTAGCTACAATCGTAGCCCCTTCCTTCATAAAACCTTGGTGTTGTGACCAAGAATTCATACAGTGGCGTGGATCTCATTTTCCTTGACTCTATAGCCCCCTTCCTCTAATACAACCTAGAGCTATAACCACAGGCTCAGATCAATGTGCAAGGCTTGGAACTGGTATAGACCAAAGTTGTTTCACAATCACCCATGTGACTTGCAACCATGACCAAGCGTTAACTAATTGGAGCTTAATTCGTCATATATATCAACCCTTTTCTATTGGATTTTCTCTTTCCCATGATAATTGTTTTCTTTGAACATTCAACTCCGATCAGACTCTCTTATCTCAAAATTTATTTCAATGAAATTCTGCCATGTACCTTCTTTCTGAATCGACGATCTCTCACTATCAATGTCGATGATTGTTGGTCTTCCTTCCACTCTTATTTTAATATCGATGGTTTAAGTGACATGTTTCTCCTTCATTCTCATTGATATAATGCAATCTGAATTGACCGATGTTGTCAATTAGAGTATATGTATCCACCGTCGATTTGTTCC
>JASDQU010193290.1:23913-36661 GCA_032191745.1 Picea mariana | reverse complement strand
ACCACTAGAAGACCCTTGCTGAGTTGTTGACTTAGATCCCAGGGAAAATGACACTAGACTAGCAAACAATAGATAGCAAAGGATTCCTCTGAAAGTTGCTTTGAGGAGAAGTCAAATTTTGGATAAAACCTAAATTTCAAAGATTTGTTCAGTGGCAAATTTAGAAAGCTATGCAAAGACAAAAACATAATCGCAACACGCTGGATCACTTCTAGGTTTGGGATTACATTTTAGCAATTTCATTGGATGCATACAACGTGGCTATCCAAAATGTATATATATCCATGGACCATATCACAAAAGAACATGAACGTATAACTATTTTCAGTTTAGGAAAAGAACATTAACAATACACAAACCCATCTATACTTGAACTATGTACTTGAAGCTCTATAGTGAGGTGATATATGTGTACCACTGTGGTCGAGCCTTAGCGCGGAGCCTCCTCTGCGAGCGGTGCAAGTCCTCCTCTGCGAGCAGGGTCTTCCTCTGCGAGCAGGGTCCTCCTCTGCGAGCGGTGTCTTGGACTAACAAAATATGGTCACTGCAGTCTGCCAACTGGTGCCTGGGCTGAACCTGGGAGTAACCCGTTACCAACTAGAAGAAAGTCCAAGAGTAAAATACTAAACCCGTAAACCTCAAGGCCCAAAGGGGAAATAAGAGATAACAGAAGAACGAAGATGTAAACTGGGGAATGCATTTCAGATCCCATATAATTTATACACTGTGGGAGGGACAAAAATATCCATGTTCTTTGGAAATCGGGCAAAGGGAAGATTGAAATCAGGCAAAGGGAAGATTGTAGGCTGTAGCTACCCAGTGCTGAGTGCCCACTACCCATACCACAAAATCGGGGCGAAATTAAACCATAAATCCCGATTTTACCAAATGGCAGGGCGAAGAAGCTATCATAAATTCCCATATTTCTAGAAATTTGGCTAATGGAAGCTTGTTCCTCCAAATTTCGGGGGCTAAATATAATTTGTTTTCCTCTATGCCTCCTAAAAACATGGGCTAACCCTGTACACGATTTTTACCTTAAAAGAAATTACGGGCTAATAAAATAAGTTTAAAAAAATCACTCTAATACAAAAAATTCGCCCAATAAAAAATTAGAGGCCCTTTAATTTCTCCCATGAGCGAAATTTTGCCCCTAAAATCATCTATGGTGACAAGGAAGTATAATTTATGGCTGCACTTTTTCCACGAGAAACAGAAAAATCAATTCATACCCTTGCCTTGGAAAATTGGAGACTTCATATTCAGGAATATAAACAAAATTGATGAGTTTGCGAATCACTTCCACAATGTAAATATGAAGTATGTTGAAAAGATAAGGGGGTTTGACCCTAACATAATTTTTATGGAACATATGTTGTCAGTAGGATTCAACAACTCATTCATTCATACTATTCTAAGTGAAGAACAAGATAACAACTTAGGCTCTCCTGCTCACAATGTTGGTGACTTGGAAACAATACTTAGTACTAATGAATTTTACAAGCAAAACAGAAAAGGTCCCAGTGAGAAGAGCACCTAGTCTCCAATTGTTTCTCCTAAAACTACCACATCTCGGAGCAATGCTCCAATGGCCCACTAAACTAGGAAAGTTACCGACATTCGTTCAAGTGAGGGAGGATAAAAGAACCCCTCTACGGGAAATATCGAGAGCTTGCACAAGCTTCCTCTGAGAAAGAAGAGGAAGAATGTTGTGCAAGAAGAAGAAGAACATCGCATAGAAAATGACATCAACAACTTCTCTATTGAAGACATGGAGCTTGAGGTGGATATCGAGAAGATGTTTCCCACCATTGATCAACTAGGAAATCTGACCCTACAAAATTCATCATTAGAGATCACTGAGAATGAGACCTTCAATGAAGAAGAGTCATTTGCTTTCCAGATCGCTATATTTGACAAGGAATCCAAGAAATTGATTATTGAAAAAGGTGATATGAAGAATAAGAAAGGAAAATTTCATTCATAGCTTGACTTAAAAGATATGCGGCCTTCTGGGATTTCTAAAATTCACAGAGCAACCGGGGATGCTCTGGATGACTCCATTGGTGATCTAGAAGCAAAAAACATGAATTTGAAAGAAAGGATCAAGGAAATGGAAGGTGCCTTAATGCTTCTTGCACTTCTTTCCATTCATTTGTCAATAAACAGAGACACCACACCCGTTGTTAAATTGAAAGGATATTCAATCCTACTTACATTAGCCAAGATCTATGTAGAAATAAATATTAATAAAAAAATTCCATTGACCATAGAGTCATGGGAAGTTTCGAGAAACATTGTTTATTTTGGCTCGAGGGCGCATGCCTTCCATGAATATTTGCAAGCTGTCCTGAAATATGAAGAATTTTTTTACAATGATGTTGTATTACCCTTTGGAAACAAAGTCTCTAACATGATGGAACTAAGGAGAAGACAAGAGGATCTGGCCTCCCCAATTTAGATAAAACAGTGGAATGCGTGCTGGAAAGAAAAGATTAAAAATTTGAATAATATTGTTCAAGCATGTAACCAAGCTATATCAAAGAGGGAAGAATTATTCAAGAGGCTCAAGGAGATAGACCTAGCTAGAGGCACTAACGAAGTACAAGACCCCAAATTAATTCTCAACTCAATGTTCCTAACAAAGCAACAGTTTGATGAACAAGTTGAGATATTTAAAGGGTTATCAGTTGAAAAGTTTTATGGTATACTTGAATATAATGAATATGACATAGAAAATTGGCTAGTGGACTATTCCATGAAGAATAAGGACATTGAGGAAGCATTACATGGTATTTCCTTTGATTTGAGAGACCTAGAGAGCGAGCTCTTCAACATCAAAATTTGTCATGAGATAAACGTGGCACCGATGAAATATTATATTGAAGAATGGTTCAAGAAAGCAATCGACAAATTGACAAACAAGGGGTAAGAAACTGTTGAGACGGTTCCTATAACTGTTAATGAAGATAATGAAAGGACCCAAACAAGTAAGTGAAGACACGAGATACTATCATAGTAATTTTATGATGATCACATCTTTCTTTATTTATCAGTTCCTTCATCCAGTTACTTCGCTTCTTTTACTATAAATGTTTAATTGAAGTCTGATAACTTCTCTTTTTCTTCTTTGCAGGTATTGTTGTTATTTTACTACCCATCATCCTCCTTCTACAAGATTAATTCTTGTTTATATTTTCTTTATGGTCCGTGGGATCCCCAATACTAGTCCTTACGACAAACGCATTTTAAATTTCAAAGAATATGTAACAAACTATGTATTTTTTAGAAATTTCAAGAGAGTTATTCCAGGATCATTTTTGACTGTTCTTTGTAACTTTGAGTTATGAGTATAAATTATTTTATATTGATCTATCATTATATTTATTTGAGCTAGCCAGGTGTCCACTATGTTAAATTTATCTTATGCATGCAAATCATCTTCTTTTTATTTTTATGTGATCAGAAATATTTAGTTTAACTATGATGGATGTGAGGAAATTTTTCTTATCTATTTTAAATGTATGAAGTGTGTGGTTCCTAGTTCTTTCTTAGTAACTTTCTTGAAAAAGAAAAGAAAATATTTTCCTTTTATCTTTCTTGCAATATTTATATTTCTTTGATTACCACGACGAACTTCTACAAAGTCCCATATTCTTAAGACCTAAAGTCCCAAGAAAATCTTAAAGAAAAGAGGAGTATCAACCTCTCTAAACACAGGGGGATTTACATCCTCATGAGGTTTTCATTTTGTTCCTAATGGATTCAAGTGTCAAAAATACAATAATACACAATTTCTATTAATGAGAAAAATGTACAAAACTATAGAAATACAGAGTGAAAGATTCGCTAGAATGGTGGCAACTTATCTCTGAGAAGAGATGTGACGGCTACTCGCATTCACAAGAAGATGATCTTTACAATGAGGCTTCAAATTCCTTTTTAACATAAAGAAAATCCAAAACCCTAACCCTAGAAGATGAAAAGCCAACAATTTTGTGGACGCCATTTTGGGTAGTTTGGTGTATCAATTTCCCGGGGTCGTAATTTTGGCATACGATCTTCGTTTGGGGCGCACGATAGCTAGTTGGAAAGGTATCTTCAAGGAAATTAATTTTGAGGGCTCAATCAGAGCCTTTTTCCATCGTTGAGGTGATCTATCCTGAAAAAAATTCATCGAGGCCCTCAAAATGGCCCCAGAAGTTTAGGAATCGAAAAACTTCTAAAAATAGTAAGTTGCCAGAAAATAGTTTTGAGCTAGTTGGAATAGGTGGTTGGCCACTGATATCCACTTGGACCAATCCTCCCTCCTTAGGAAGAATTGGTTTCCATTTCTTTTAGTGGTGTAGAGGGGGAAGTATTTGCTAAATCTAGACCCTGGTGAGCTGCTTGCTTTGCTGTAGAAGTTACAATGCTTAGTTTGTGGGAGGTTGTCGAGAACCTGATGAGATGAATGTGTGCAAAAGGAATCTTTGCGCTTTTCTTCAATGTTTTTGATTTGCTTCTGTTGGATATAAGGTGCTTAGAATGAGGCTATAGTGGTTGCCTTCTATTCACCTTTTGAACATATTGTAAAGAAGCTAAATTTTCTAGTATGAGATACTACCTTGCGACACTATTTAGGTGGGACAGTAGTTGGAACTACCTCTGGTATCCTGTAGAGATGACCCCCAAGAGTAACAATGACACTACAGGTTCAAGACTCATAGATAGAATGGCGCTTCCACATATATGGTTGGCCCAAAAGAACATCATATACATCCAGTGGGGAAACATCACATAATACCTCATCCTTGAAGGGCTGGATGTCATATGACAATCGATACTGCTGGCTGACATGAAGATCCCGTCCTTGGTGAAGCCACCTGATTTTGTATGGTTGCAGGTTTGGTGTTGTCGACAATCCCAACTGTTTGATGACCTCTACTGAGATGAGGTTTTTCTGGCTTCCATTATCAACAATGAAATGCAACGGGGTCCCCTTTACCCACATCTGTGAATGGAAAAGGTGCTCCCTCTCTTTAGGATCTGTTGGATATGTTGGTTCTTCCGTTATCATCGAAGTAGTAGTGGGGTCTACTTCGATGATATATCTTCTCCCACTATTTTCTAAATCGGATTCTGAATCTGGGTTCAGATCATTTTCCTTGAAATCGTCCACCAATGACTATTTTGAGCGACATTAATTAGTGTTGTTCCAAGGGATTTTATGGAAATTGCACCACTTTCCAGTGCCCTTCTTCATCTTTCCGTGACCCTTATTTTCCTGTAGCTTGGAATCTTTTTTGGGAGGTTGTTTGTTAGGGCCGTCTTTGTCATACTTTGGTTGTTGTGGATTTGTAGACCCAAACTCCTGTTTGTTCTAGTGCCTAAATTTCTGCTTGATTTTGACAACACATCAATAGGAATCTCCCAATGATGAGATGTACAGAAAATCCATTTGATTTTGGATGTACCTGTGCAGAGCCCCATGGTATTTCAAAACCGAATGCCGCTTAGAATATTTGATACCTATCTTGGTGTGCAAGGTATGGAAGGTATTGGTGAAATTTGGCATTTCTTGGCTCCTCTCTCGACGCAAGGTGGTCCATCTCATGTATTGGTCATTATAGTTACCAACATTGTAGTATTGTTCCTTGACTGCATCCACAAAAAAATCCCAAGTGGGATCAGCCCTAGATATTCCAGACTCCTCTATGGAACTTTGCTCCTAGTAAGTTTCCCACCAATGTTTGACATGGGGGTGAGCTTTAAGGAGTGCGAAGGTGATCTTTATCCTTTCGAAAAAATTGTGAACANCAGATTTAACCATTTTTGTAGGCCATCTGCATCTATCTATCCTTCAAGTATGGGAATCTCAAAATTAACTTGTACCTTGTGTTGTGTTGGTTTTGTCACATGGGTGAGAAAAAACACAACACTAGCTTTCCTAGTTAAATCAGATAAGCAAGGCAGAGGTTTGTGAGTTGATTAGATAACCAAATACACATGAAACAAGGAAATAAAAACAAAAACAAAATATATAAATGTTAGAGAATCTTGCAAGAACTAAAACCATGAAAAGCAAAAAATGACCATCGTATAGCTACCAATGGATCAATATATTGATAGGATAACACCGTAGAGAAAGGCAAGGACTTATGAATCCCCTCTTCCTCCTTGGGAGGGCGCTTGAGTTCCCTAATAGAGAGTTATTCTCTTCATGCAATGGAAAGTGACAATGGTGAAGAAATACAATGCCAATCCTCTCAAGAGGTGAGTAGGATGGCCCTTGCTATAGTTCTTGAATGATTCAAAGAGAAAAAGAGGATTCTCCAAGAAGAATTCTTGCAGCATAACAATACCTTGAAGTTCTTGTTTTTCTAGCACACCCATGGCACATATTTATAGTGTCCATCCATGGACAGATACATCTGGTTCATAGTGTGAACAAGGGGCCTTTTAGGGCACTTCTTAGTCCTTGACCAACCTCCAAGCTAGATTTCGCTAATATCTGAGTGTCAAATCATGTTGGGGGTCGGACTAGAAGTGGTTGAGGGGCCGAAAATATTCATAAATGTGTCGTTCATGAGAAGTGCATGGCTTTTCTCATAGACAGTCGCACATTTGGTGCATAGTGCATGCTTAGGGTTGTGTTACCCTGTGCATTCTGCACACTGTGCACATGCTTCCCTTGTTGAATTTGCGCACTTTAATTTTTGAACCAAGTGTACAGTTTTGTGCCTTTTTATGGATTTTGATCCCGTAGGTGTACTAATTGCTACTGGAATTGATGTCTTTCTTCAACCATTGTGTGCAATGCTGCGGATGATTTTTCAGTGATAATAGATGCCCCCTGATGTGTGAGGTTAGGAGCATACATATAGTCGAAATACATCAATGTTTCTTTTGCTGAGAATTCCATTGTAAGGAAGAATGAAGAGAGGAACAACAAGAGTGATCTACCAGAGGGAGAGGGGAAATTGTGGGAACCAAACCTTTCTCTAGGAAAAAATAAAATCTGTATACAAACGAGGCGGGCATGCCCCATGCTCGTGTCATGAAATCAAAATCTGGGACTGTAACTGAAGATGTTTGATGATGTATATAACTACAACACCCTAGGAGGAGATTGATAATGGAAGACGACAGTTCTGAATGGTGAACGAGCTCTGAAGTGAGTAAAGGACGACGATAAGACATGTCGATGATTCGTAGGCATTGATGGCCTAGCAATATTCAGAGGTCTTCAGTAGGTATGAAAATTTGCAAAGGTCACATAGTAAGACCCACTGTAACATGAGAGTTTGTTGAAGTCGAATGTTATGGGGGTCAACAAAATAAGAAAGTAATGATGATTCTCTTTGTACCATCTGAGACTCCTCATTGAAAAGGTAATGAGAGTTAAGATATTGGTTCCCTTATGGAAATTGTGCTGATGTCGACAAGAAGGGAGACACGACATCAAGAAGCAAAGGGATTCTTGAAATCCACTAAGTAATAGATGATGTCAGGTACTGATGAGTAACATGAACAAAGTCAAGACAATGTGGGACTCAAGACTACCCTTGGTTGGGGTATTGAAGAATGACTGGAAACAACCATAAAATTGGATCTAGTGTGAGAGGGATGACTAGATATGGCGTTAAACTGTGCCAGAGGATAACAAAGTGGTAAAACAAAAAGATCGTGGGTACATGGACTTGGGATACTCGGGGTTTGTTAATGATGTCTGTATGAAAAAGGGGTGGATGCCACAACCAAGGGCGACATGGGTTTCTTTGTCAGGTAAAATAAGGCCATCAAGGATGATGACTAAAAATCTATGTATATGCTGGAAACAAGGGCTTTATACAATTACCAAAGAAATAAAGAATAATTTGCATTGAGTATACATATACAGAAACAGGTGCTCCGGTGAAATATGGCTTGGCCTCTTTAGAGCACAAGCTTGTGAAAGAGAACTAGTGGAGGGTGGGGGCCCCATGGGTGGGTTTTTGTATTAGGTAAGTGGATGGAGGACAATCTGCAGATGGGAAAACCGATGGTGGATGAGATGGAGGGCTAATGAAACTGTAGGGGTGCAGTCAATAGAACCAAGTGTAGGATGATATGACCTGGGAGTCCATTGGGAAGGTTAGAAATATGATGAGAAGAAGTATGAGGTTCATTCTCGGAAGTGAAAGATACTATTGGGGCTACCAATCCTAGGGGGTGAAATCAATATGAGTGTCAAGTTTCCAAGGGGAACTATGAATGGGACAACTCATGTGGGGGAGAGTGCTATCAAATGACAGTACCAAAATGTGGTAGAGGTGAAGATACTGCAGAGCCGAATGTAGGGATCCTAAAGGTAAATGTCAGAGGGTGTGACTAGGATATGCAATTGATTTACAGAGGGAATAATTACATGCCAGTGTCAAACATATACCTGAAGGGGTTGTAAATTTTTTTGAACAAGT
The DNA here is from genome assembly GCA_032191745.1 of Picea mariana. Classification (NCBI taxonomy): domain Eukaryota; kingdom Viridiplantae; phylum Streptophyta; class Pinopsida; order Pinales; family Pinaceae; genus Picea; species Picea mariana. The sequence goes on along the minus strand of JASDQU010193290.1, from coordinate 28,220 downwards.
ACCTGCACACAAAAAACCAAATACCCGATGTGAACAATATATGATGATAAAGAGTATATGACAACTATTTGATTAAAACTAATAGTGAGAATGTGTACTTGAACATGGCGTGAGAAAAATACTCCTTTGGAGAAAGTGCGGATGATAACTCGGGGAATATGAATGTGTACATGGCAGGATCAGGATCTTATGGCTGAGAACATATCAAAAAATAGAGGCTTTGGGCTCTTGTAACAGAGTGTGGAAGTTGGGAAAAAGGGGATATATATGGATGGTGGGCCCATAATGCCACCTTATTTGTACCTGTCACTATTGCTAATCTAACAAGAGAGTTGTGAGGTGATTTCGAGATTATGAGAGTGTGAGGCTACCGATCTGGGAGCGACAAGAGATAGGTTAGTGGCCCTATCGTCCTTCATTTTGTAAATTTGATAGATTGTGGGTAGGGGATGTATGGAGGGTTGTACATGGGTTTTTAAGGGTAGGGGCCCACAAGTGCGGGAAAAAAGGGGGAATACCCGAGCATGTGTATGTGGGTAAAAATTAGTTTCCCACACATTATGTGCAGGTTTTTCCAAGACAGTTGTGCACGTGAATGCACGATTGTGTTGAGAAATCTAGTGCATAATGTGTGACTGTGTAGGTAACATCCACGCACATGTGTGCATGGGATATACGAACATGTGTACATGCATGCATCTCAAAGTGACAGCTGCACACCCATGCACAGATGTATGTGAGACAATTGTGCATTATTGCGTAGATGTACGAAGAACATTTGCGTAGATGTGTGCAACTCTATGGGAGAAAGTCATGCACTGTGGCCAGGCTAAAGGGTTATGAATTTTTTGATATTTATGATTTTTGATGGATGATGTGGCTTATCAGGTGTTCTTGGGTGATTGCAGGTGACCAACAGAGTCTGGAGCACGATGTCAGTCCACTAACGAGAGCAGGATTGAGACCAACTACGAGAGGTTGTGAGGGCGCAACCCAATGTATGTAGACACTTGGCAGCCCGCAGGTTGCTCAAGTTTTTTGACTGCCCTCTGATACAGACGCAAGAGTTCCTACTACAATTTCTGATCAAGATGTGGAGAACTAATCTGCAATGCTTCATGGTGAGGGGGGAGCAGTTGATATTATCTATGACAGAGGATGTGTATTTTTTGATAAGACTCCCATTGCGTGGGAGGAAAATAGCCATTGATCCCCATCTGTTAGGGGAGGACAGGGTAGAGATCATGGCGACCCGACACTGTTCTGGGTTGAACCCTGTGTCGGGTTCGGTCGTCTGGATTGAGGCCATCGATGAGTTGTTGACTGAGTGCATCGCGACCATGGTGGTGAGGATCTACATATACTTGGGTACTCAACGAATCACTGGTGGTCAGCTGAGGGTGGTGGAGGAGGTCTCAGCTGGGGACTTATTTGCATGGGGTGCGGTGATGCACACTAGGATGATGTCCCAGTTGAACCGATGTCAGTGTTCTGACTCCAGTGATTTTTCATACAGGTCAGTGTTGGTGGCCTGGTTCTTGGAGAGGGTTCCCCTATTGCGCCCTCAGATTTTGTTGGAGCCAGCGTCATGGTGAGAGTCGCGATTGATGTGATGGGTGCATGTGCTAGCGTGACATGGAGGAGGGGAGGGTGGCCACTATTTCATGACCACAATTTCTTGAGTGTGGTGTCAGATGTGATAGGCGATTCTTCGATATCCATACATTGGTATGGATTATAAGCATGATTCTGACATGGTGCTACCTCCTAGGGAGGACTGGGACCATAGAGCTACATGTTGTATCTGTTTGTTTTGATTTTGGTAAATAACATTTATCAGACATGTATATGGATGCTGACATTATATATTGTGTTGTTTTGCAGATGTTGGACCCCGAGGGTGAGAGGTAGAGGTCATCAGGGAGTTGAATCGATGGGAGCTGGCTTGACAGGATCCCATAGAGCTGAGGGCTAGGCAGAGACGCTGGCAGGATGAAACCGGTGTAGGACCAGCTAGAGAGCCATAGGGAGATGCGAAGACCATTCTATAGGATCTACGTCGATGGTTCGAACGAGTCCTCCAGGGTGTTCCTGAGGGCATATGGGCCCACATCTAGGATGAGGAGGTCATGGACTAGTGTGTGGGGGTACCGACAGAGTGGCAGACGTTGATCCACATAGTAGTAGTGATGAGGGCCACTATGACTGGTCGACTCCCTCTTGGAGTTAGAGGAGACCAACTGGTGGGGCGCCTCTGGTTGATAGAGGACCTAAGGGAGCTCTGGGGGTACCTTGAGTTCCGATTTTTGTGTACGCATTTGGGAGCCTGATTTTTTTGTATAGGGTATGTGATACCCCCTTTTTCACTCATAGGGATGAGGGGACTCATGAGCCTACAGGCAGTTGTATATCTATTTTTTGTAAAACATTTATGACCTTGATGATATATATGATGGATATATTTTGATCATTATTGTCTTTGTGTTTTGTGTTTTATGTTGTATGATGTCTATTGATATGTGTTGAAAAATGTATGATGCTATGTATATGATTTTGTTAATGTGATAAATGCCAATATAATACTAGGTTATCCATGTGATCTGATACTTGATTGAGGTTTCTTGGAGTATGTGTAAATGTGATGGAATCAAAGTTGCAATATAGGAGTCTAACTTGTAGGTATTTGAGGAAGAGGCAAGGATCGTGAACATGATACACATTGTTGAGCTGCAGGACAATAAGCTGGGAATCTAATAGAACTCTAAGGTTATGAATGTGGTGGTGACTGGCCTCGGCGAGGAGACCAATGACGATGTCATATTCGGTTTGGTTATTGGTGGTCGGGCCTAAGCATATGCCACTAGAATGGAGTAGTACATGTGAGGGGGAATAGAGGGCCCAAGCGACTGAAGCAAGATTATGGGTCCAGCGGATGGCACCATCAACGTAACCAATGTGGTAGGTTGATGAATGATGCATCTGTCAATAAAATAGGTGATAGATCAGACACCAAGAGTGGTGGTAGAAAAGAAGACTAAAAACTCTACAAATGTGTACAAAGAGAAACCTAAGGTAGGGGGGCTACGCTTAGGCATAAAATTTCTTTAATTTCAACCTGTTGACGCATTCTTTGAGAGGGCAGCCTTCTGGAAAGGCCAAGATGTAGGCACCTTTAGTGAGGCAATGTTGGATGATGAAGGGGTCGTGCCATAATGAATCGAATTTCCCATGGCCCAGAGTGTCATGGGCGATATCATAGGATAACACGAGATCACCTCCGTTGAATGAGCAAAGTTTGATATGGTGGTTGAAGGTGGATTTGGACTGTTTTTTAGTTGCCTCATTGTGTTGTAATGAAGATAGACAGTCTTCATCAAGGGATTCTAAGGTCAGTAGGTGTTGCTCCATTGGAGCAATGCCAGGTAAGATCTCTATGGAAGTGCGTAATGTGGGGATTTCACACTTGATAGAGAGGGTGGCTTCAATCCCATGGACGAGGTGGAATGGTGTGAAACTGGTGGTAATTTTGCCTGCCATGTGATAATCTCATAAAGAAGAAAACAACATATGATGCCAGTTGTATTATGTTTGTTGACGGTATATTGTAGCGTGGTTTTGAGGACTTTATTGACAACCTCGACCTGTCCGTTGGACTGAGGGTAGTATAGGGAGGAAAACTCATGGGTGAAGCCTAATTTGGAGGAGAGTTCTACAAATATCTCATTCTTAAAATGTTTACCATGGTTGGAAACTAATTGTTGTGGGACTCCGAACTGGGTAATGATGTGGTTGAAGAAAAAACATGATGTTGTGTTAGCAGTGTTTTTAAATGTGGGCATGGCTTCGACCCATTTGGTAAAATAATCTATTTCCATGACAATGTACTTGTGTCCATTACTGGATGAAGGATGGAAAGTCCTGAAGCCTGTGCCCCATTTATAGAAGGGACCGACTGTGATGATTGGGTGTAGAAGAGTTGGTGGAGCTTGTGCTTTGTTTGCATAAAGATGGCATTTGTCGCATCGCTTGACAGGGTGGATCCAATCATGAAACAAAGTGGGCCAGAAGTACCCTACTCAAATGATTTTTTAGGTGGTAGACATGCCCGAGAGGTGGCCACTGCAAGCATCGTTGTGGCAATCATTCAAGACTCTATCAACTTTGTTGATGGTAAGACATCGTCGAAGGATGGCATCGACCCTGTGTCTATAGAGAATGTATCTGATGAGGAGGTATCTTGGGGCCTGATGGAAAATGTGTCGACGATCATCTCGAGAGAGATGAGACCCAAAATTCTATGTATGAAG
>JASDQU010193289.1:3617-17113 GCA_032191745.1 Picea mariana | reverse complement strand
TCTGATACCATGTAGAATTTTGAGGAAATAGAAGGCTGCCCAACAGGTCTATCTTTGACCTCTTGTTGGGCTCTAAGTTTACTCAATCAAATCTGTCCTTGCTGCTGTTTTAGGACAGCAAACAGGTCTGAAATTTTCTGCCAAGAATTCTGTCTTCAAACTGATGTTTATATGCTCTTTTAAGGTGCCCTTGCAAGTGTTTTAGTCACATAATGTTAGCACATGCAAACATCAAAACATATAGCACTACTTTAGGATCTTTACAAACTCCTACAACTGATTTAAACACTAAGCATACATGATAAATGAACACAAGTATTTTTGGTCAACATGACCCTGGATAAAACCCCCCGGGGAAAACCAGTTTAGAATGAAAGTGTATATATGTGATGTCTCAAGCATGGAAAACAACAAGTAAACAAATACAATGGAACCTGTACAAGTAGCAAGCTCTTCTCAAGCTTTGCTAGAAGGTTCCAAGAAGAATGAGCTCAAACAAGTGCGCCCCCTTCCTTTGTTGCCTCTTCCACTGAACTGATACACCCTTGATCCTCCCTTGGCTGTTTGAGAAACCCTTGCATGCAAATCTTTGTTTGTATGCTGTCCCAAACCTCCACCAATCAGATATGCAAAAGCTCAAGAACTACTAGTGCATGCTAAGCTTGCGCCCTCCACCAAGAAAGAACCCTCACCACAAAATAATCAAGCCCTAAGCCTCCTTGCGCCCTCCATGAAAGATGGCACCCAAGCTCTCCTCTCCCAATGCTTTCATTCTCTTCTCAATGCTCCTCTCCAAACTCTCCAAGTGAACAAATGAGTGAATGAGCCTCCTTTTTCCCTATGCGCCCCTCTTAAGCAATCATAAGGAAACCTAAAAGATGAATGGCTAGGATCACTCCAAGCCATCTCTAATCCATGGGTGAGATCTCTCAAAAAGAATCTCAACTCAAAACTCACTTTGGGTTAAGTTTCCATAGTTCACTTTATGTCCCCCAATTCACCCACAAAGTGAATTAATAGTTACTTTTGCCTCAAGTGACAAATTTCACCATTTTCACTTAGGAAAATGTCAAAGTGAAATTAGACATAAAGTGTAAGGCACAATGGGTCAAATATTTCCCTCGTGGTTAGAGACCCACAACCACAATGGAACCACTTCCCAAGGTACACCAAAACTCAACAAGATTTATGTTGGAAACCCTTAACCGGGAGAAAACCAACCTTCCTTGGTGCCACACCTCCTAACTCTTCGTTGCATTAGTTTCACCATTCACAATGCAATATATACAAAATTTTAGGTATTCTACAACTACCAAAACCTTAATCTCTTAATCCGGGATTAGTTTAGAAAACCGCTAAAAATAGCGAAAAACGCTGAAATAACAAAAACCGCCTAAAAAAACAATTTCGGGGTGCTGCCCCGAACCTCGTCGGCTCCGGGCTAGCACTTGGAGCTGAATGCTCCGTGTAACCAAGGGGGCCCACTCCTACCCCCCCTTGGACCTCCCTAGGAAAGCACCCAATGCACATGACATGAAGAGCACTACTAGGGAGGGATCGTTAGATGCAATTGTCAAATCTGACACACCCCCCCCCACACACGCAAAGAGTATAACACCTACCCAACATTCTCCCACTTGTTGTTTTCTTTGCATACAAGGGGTCACAGGATTACATAGTCAACAATCCAGGGCAATAATGCCCATTGTTTCTCTACACAAGGAGAACTTCTTGGTGCTCACAAACTTTGTCAATGAATTTGCAACATTCTTCAAACTGTCAACCTTCTCCAACAACACTTTTTTGTCTTCAACCATGTCTCTCACAAAGTGATATTGAACATCAATACGCTTTGTCTTTGAATGATAAGCTGGGTTCTTTTCCATGAAGATTGCTCTTTGACTATCACAATCTAACCTTACTGCTTGTTGTACCAAACCAATACCTGAACACAATCTTTGTAACCATACTACTTCCTTTCTTGCATGAGTGGCTGCTATGTATTCAACTTCTATAGTTGAGAGTGCCACTACAACCTGTCTTTTGCTCATCCAAATAGGTTAAACACATACCCACTTGTAGATCTTATGCGATCTAGATCTCTAGCCCAATCTGCGTCAACAAACCCATGTATGTCCAATACTTTGTTCAATCCTGGTCTTCCTCGGTAGCACAATCCATAACTGATGCAAACTCCCTATCTCTCCTTAGGGCTGCACGACCTCTCGGTCCGGATCTTTGCTTCTGGAGCTGGAACAACTCCCCTGGTTCCGAACTGAAACCTCTAATGCCAATTCCACAGGCCCTTACCCGTGATTTCTCCCACGCAACCCTGCGCTAGAGCTAAGCTCTCCACTCCACGTGATCGCGACCACGACCCCAGGCTTAGCCTGAAGGGCGCATCCCACAAGGCGCGTCGGATCTCGCGGTTTCGGGATTTCCAACGCGACGACTTCTCGATGCAAGCACCTTGGAGTCCTGAACCCCCGATGGGCTAATCGGAGATTGGCTCCGCCCTTTCCTCTGTCCATGTGACCAAGCGCTCGTGACCACAACCTTCACCACAAGGCGCGCCCTGCTCCTCCAAGTCTCGAACGCCGAAAGCACGCCACGCGAGATCTACGGCTTAGATCCACCCTTGACCGACGACTACGATAGCTTCGGCGTTTTGCGTTTCGTGACTTCGCTTGACACGAAGTCCAGTCACGCCTCCACTCGATCGTCGAATGCCGAAGTGCCCCTTTTTCTTGGATCGACGGCTCTGGGCCTCCGTAGATCCAACGACCACGATCTTATCGGGGTTTCTCGGTTCAAGGCTCCCGGTTGCTTCCCCTTCATATCCTCGATTGCTGAAACCCAAAGCACCTCCTCACTGCAGATCGACGGCTCTAAGCCTCCAAAGATCTGACGGTCTGGATCCTTTCAGGGTTTCGTGGGTCAAGAGTCTCGGCTCTTACCCTTTGTACTCCCGATAGTCGAAATCGCGAAAAGGGAACCAACGGCCCGGATCTACTGGGGTTCGATGGTTGCTATTCCTCTTGAGGTTTGGGCGTTGAAAAGCCTCACCGTTAACCTCCCCACAACTCCACTTGATCCAACGGCTCGTGGGATTTCGCGTTCCTCCCTGAAAACTCTCCATCGTCCGTTCAGGTCTTCGCGGGTTTTCCCTCTTGGGCATACGCAATATTAACGCTTGCGTATTTGATTCGGATCAAACGATCGCTGAGTCTCCATCGTGAACCAATGGTCGACAATGCTCCTCCTCCTGAGCTTTTTAATCTTTCAGACTTAGAAGAATTTTCTAAGTCCCCGAAGGTTTCGACCTTGGCTCCTTCTGGGAAATGGGTTCTTGGATCTTTGATAACACTTCTTGCAGTGTTATTCCTCCTGAGCTTCGCCTGGTACAGGCTTTGATTTCCCACGCACTCCTTGCGTCTAAGGGATCTCGATAACTCAGATCCAAGGGATTTCTCACAGAGAAATTCATCTCGATCTCCTGACGTTCTCTCCTTACTCGATGCACACCTTGCAGAGCTTCAAGTGAAGAGAAACAATTGAAACTGAAAACTAACTTTCCCAGTTCTCTCCTCTCCTACTGAGATTCATTCACTGGTTCGCAAACATAAAAATAACAAAGGTTTCAAACACAGTTCACACCTCATGCATTTGGGTCAAATTCTCCTTTGTTATATTCGCAAGTGCCAAATGGCTACAAAATGCATTCAAATTACAACAGCCTGGAAAGCTTGAGGCTTTTGCTAACTTGCAGTCCTCTTACACTACTCTCCCTTTATCTTACAGCTCTCCCTATCTGGGTGTACCGACTTCTACTTAACTCAAAAAGATTTCTAGGGTTTCCCCTGGCTACCTGTCTACTCTAGAATTCATCCTAAGCTATCTTAGTCTGGTCTCAATCCAGTGCCTTAGTGGAAGCTCCTTCTCTGCTTACGATTTTCAAAATGTGCCTCAAAGGGTAAAGTTCGGCACTGGTTCAAGCATGCCTCCAAAGGTAATTTCCGGCGCTGAGTTAAGGCGGATTCAAAAATCGGCTGCAACTCAGTGTTGAAGTTCTGGAAGAACTCCCACGTGCTGAGTGGTCCTTCCTCTGCACACTTGCCAACGATGCTCCTGCATCAATAACTAGAAGTGCCACATAAATACCCGAAAAACCTTTTTACTGTTGTCCAATGCTCCTTCCCTGGTTTTCACATATATCTGCTCAAAACTCCCACTACATGTTCAATGTCTGGTCTAGTACAGACCATTGCATACATCAAACTGCCAACTACACTAGCATATGGAACATGGGACATGTCCTCTTCCTCTTTTTGTGTCTTGGGACACTGATCTGTAGATAACTTTACACCTACAGGAATAGGAACCTTGATAGGTTTAGTTTCCTGCATATTAAACCTTTGTAATATCGTCTCAACATATTTTCTTTGATTCAACCAGAGTTATTTTCTATTAGCACGATCTATTTTAATCTCCATTCCCAGAATGAAGTTAGTAGCCCCGAGATCCTGCATGTTAAATTTGGAGGATAGCTGCGATTTCACCTTCTTGATTACATCCATGTTGTTTCCTACCAGCAACATGTCATTGACATACAACACTACATAAATGAAGTGATTACTAACTTGCTTGGAATCTTCACAGTGATCAACACTGCTTCTCACAAATCCTAGTTCAAGGATGTATGTGTCAAAATTTTAGTACCACATCCTAGGTGATTGCTTCAGACCATATAGTGACTTCTTTAGCTTACATACCAACTCGTTCTTTCCCTTCACTGCAAAGCCTTCTGGATGCTTCATGTAGATTTCTTCTTGCAGATCCCCATGTAGGAATGCTGTCTTTACATCCATCTGTTCTACTTCAAAATCAAAAGAAAACAACAATAGATTAAAGAAATCTAATAGAAGTTAACTTGGCAACATGAGAAAAAATTTCAGCAAAGCCAATTCCCTCTACCCGAGAATAACTTTTTGCTACTAATCGAGCTTTTTATTTCTCCACTTTGCCTTCTGCATTCAACTTCTTCTTAAACACCTATTTTGCTGCCAATGGCCTTTCTTCTAGTTGGCAACTCAAGTAGATCCCATTACTCATTCTTATCCAAGGCATCCATCTCTTCAACCATGGCCTTCTTCCAGAGTTTACTATCCTCTGAATTCACTGCTTCCCTGATAGTTCTAGGATCATCATCAGTAATAGATAAAGCAAAATTAGTACAAAAATCAGGTGGACTATACCTTTCTAGTTTCCTTCGTTCCCTCATTGATCTTTTCAATACTGGAGTACGAGGTTCTTCTTCTAATTCGTCTTCTTCCGTTGATTCAGATTTTGCATCATCCAACTCAAACTTTATTTTCTCAAGTTCTTCTTGCCTTGGTAGGAATTCCTTTTTGGGAACTGTAATGATCCCGAGCTAATTTTTTTGCTTGGAATCACTAACTACCACTGATGTGTTTGATGTGCAGGTGGCTATTGAAGTGTTCCAGTTATTTAAATGGTGTTTATACAAGATTCATCCAACACATGCAAGATCACAACATATTCAAGATATAGAAAACACAAGCATAGATCTGACCTTTATTATAAGAAGCATGAATTAGATACAATAGAAAGAGAAGATTTGGAATAATCCTCAGATGGCCCCAATAGATAATAGATATGAGCTGCTACAAAATGCTCCCTCTAATACAAAACAAGTCTCCAAAGGCTGGATAAGAAATGAATGTCAATACAAACAGATCTGAGCCATATGAATGCCAACTCCTCAAGCTGAAGGATGCCACGCTCTAGTAGAAGGCTGAAACCCTCAATAAATCGACCCTGATGAAGGAAGACTCCAAATGAGCCCAAACTCTGCCAATTGATAGATCAGGGTGATAGGATCTCCCTCCTGAAGTCTCAGGCCGAAATGCTAAGGCTAACCCCTCCAAATACTGAATCCTCTAATGAAGGTGCGCCCTCCTGGATGCCTGGAACCCTAGATAACTCGGCCCTAATGAAGGAGGCCTCCAAATGCTCTGAAACTCTCCAGGAATATAGATCGGGCTATGGAAACCCCGTGGGAGAAGTTTCAGATCTAGATTCTAGGTAGATCTCCCTAGATCTGAGAAATACTGAATCACAGGACGTCCTCCTAGCCTCAAAGTCGTCCCAAACTGTAGCTGAAGATCTGATGATGATAACTCTTCAAAGAAACCCTTAAAGTGATGGTTGAGCACCTGCAAGTAAAACCCAAGTGTTGGAATGCCCAACGTCTCTCCTGATCAGCTGGATCGAACTCTCCTTAGATGATGATGTGCCCTTGCTGGAAACTCTTGAACAGTACGACCCTGTTGCTTTTCTGAATCTATTGGTGGATATGTGATGAGTGTAGAATGGTGTGGGTGGAGTCTTTCATCCCCGAGACCAAGCTTTGGAACAAGGTGAGTGGATCTTTCACCATTGAGTTGCTCACAAGGGTTTGTAACAACAAAACCCCCAAACTATATGCTCAAGAGCAATAACAAGAAAATACCAAAATCCAAAATGCCTCATAGGTGCGCCCCAGCCTTCTATTTATACTTTTTCCTCTATTTCTCTGTTGAGTTAGATTAACTCCCAGGGTTAACTCTTCCAATGCTTCTATTCTTTCATTGAGTTATCTTTTACTCCTTTTTACCTTTTCCTCAAGTTAACTTAAAAATATAACTTTAGTCTAGTTGACCTTCTCCCCTTAGTGTGAGACTATGGCCTAGTGGGGATGCCTAAGCCACTGAGTCTCCTCAATACCTCTTCATCAAGAGGTGGGGGACATTATAGGAACATCTTTAACCTCTCTGGAAACAACATCCCAACTATAAATAGTCTTCTTAGTTTATGGGTTCCAAAGCTTATAACCTTTCATATCATCTTTATAACCAATAAAGATACACTTTTCAGCTTTATTATCCAACTTACTCTTATTTTTCTTTGGAACATGTACATAAGCATCACAACCAAACACTCTGAGATGTTCAAGAGAGGCTTTCTGACCAGTCCATACCTCATGTGGAGTTTTGTCTACCAGGGTGATCTATTTACCAGGTAACATGTAGTATTTATTATCCCCATTTTGTGGGATAACTAAGTAGATCATGTCTCAAGGCCCTTGGGTTGCAGATATGGACTGCCGAGGGACTACATGACCAACATTGTCCACTTGCACATACAGAAGCTCGCTCCATCACCACATTTGATCCATTGTCAGCGCATCCACCACACCGGCTAGCTTCTGGAAGGCAGATAGGTCTTGCTCCGTGCGGTACAAGTGAAGTATTGTGGTAGGTAATCACCCCTAATATTTAAGACATTTAAGCATGTTGTATTTGAGCTGCTTTTGATTAGAGAATGCCTGCTTGGGAATTATGTTTTTTGGTGAGTGTCATATATTTCCTAGTAAGTGGCCAAACTTTGGGAAAGGTTTGTGATTGGGGGTCCCTTGAGGGGTTATCGTACCATTCTCGACCATACTTGCCACTTTCGCTCATTACACTCCCATCATATTGTCTTCTTCTAGGTCCTTTGACTTTAGTGACTTGAGAAGGGCATGTACCTCATTTTATGGGAAGAAAGGGCTGAAGGCCTAGAGGGATTGTTGTTGGCTAAAAAGATAAAAGCCTATATATCAACCATCCAAATGCTTTGCCCAGGGATCCCTCGAGAAAGCAATGAAATGCTTCTCTGTAAGAAAAGGGGGACCTACAAGATAAATGATAATGAATGCTTAAGGGGTTAGTTGGAGGATAGGAGGTCTCATCATGAGCTGGCCTATCATGATCATGGGTATTTAGCGATATGACATTACCATCATCTGGTCACCAAGCCAGGGTAGTGGCTCTCAGTTACACAAATGAGAGAGAGGGGGTCTCATCACGAGCCAACTTCTCATTTCCGTGAGGTATTTGTGAGTGACACTGTCATTATTTGGGCATCACACTAGGACAATGGCCTTCGACTCGTTCCTTAAAACATGAAAGAAACAAAGAATGGCAAGAAGATGGGCTTGGATAAAATGCATTGCAAATGAAGGTGCCACACACCCTCTAAAAGGCACCCATGGGTGAGATAATATGAGCCCTTGTATGTCATGAAACTCAACGACCTATGAAGTCTAAAACCCCTTCCACCTCATCATCCATTACATGATCTTGAAAGGCCATCCTTGGGAGCATCCCCTACTTGAGTGTTTTGGTTTATCCAATAAGATTCCTATGGCACCCCTCCCATACTTAAACTTGGTCAATTGTATAGGGTTTTGAACATTTGTTTAATTTGATGAGGTAGTTTTGATACACATGGTTAGGTGCCTTGCTTATTAGACGTGGTTTATACTTGTCATGATATCTTTGACTTGAGATCTTTGGAGGGCGTATCCTTTACTTTTGCAGGACTTTGCCTGGTGGCCTATTTTGGGAGAACAAGCCTAGCTTGGGCTTCCATGGGGCTTCAAGCCCACAGGTTGGATGCCAAGGGCCCACATGCCGTATCCTGATGACTTGCCTTCGGAGGCCTAGAAGACAATGTGGAAGACATGACCTAGCCCTCACATGCCAAATGTTTTGCCTAGGAGAGGAAAAACGTCACTTATGGAGGCTTGACATCACCTAGAGGGCTAGGGTTTGGTGGTGAAGGTATTGTTTGATGACATGTGGCACATTTTCAAGGAAGGAGGCTTGAAGACCATCAAGAGAGGACTTGAATGAGTGACAAGTGGCCTTTGGAGGCCTAGCCATGCATCTACTACCCCAACGATTTCTTCAAAGTGCCAAAACGTCCCCTAAAGGGGTGACGTCACCTTGTTCTAGGTTTTTTTTGTGTAAAAGTGAATTTTAAAATGAATTGTTTAATATTATTTTGATGCAAGGGGTAAGATAAGGGTTGTGAACCCATTATCTTATGTTTTACCCTTGCCAAGTGGACAAACTATGTGATAGACATTTTGTATAAATATAGATCATGAAATCTCATTTTGAATCATAACTCTCCCATTGTGAAGAGCGAAGGACTGAAATATTCGCTACCTTCAAGCTTTTTGTTCTCTTGTGCTATGGTATGGTGCCTTTTTTGGTTATGGACTACATGATGATGATGCACTTTCTCTTGGAGGCCTTTTCTAGCTATTTGTGGTGGTTTATCTTGATATGTTATGGTTTATCTTGTTGCTATTTGGATTGGTAAGACATTTTATTTGTTGCTATCATTTGTAATTCAAGCTCAAGGTTGATTTTTTCCAAGGCTAGGTAGGGAGTATAAGTGCATACACCCCTACTTTCGCACCACCATAATTTTAAGCATAGAATTATTGTTTGCAAGGGTTTGCTAAGGAAGTATAAGGACATACACCCCTTAGTTTAAACCCTAGCTAGGTTACTTGCCTCGGGGAATAAGACGATTTATACCCCCAAGGAGGTAGTAGCTCTAGCTCTTTACTTTTGACCCCATCAACCCATTAATCAAAGGCACTAGTCGTTGCATTGGAGAAATAAAACATTGCATTGGTAAACGTGAAAAATTGAAGTCTTGAATTTCTTTCACTTGGATATTGTTCTTTGAGCCCTAGGCTATCTTGCCTCATTGAGGTGTCCTCTTTCACCCACTAAAACTTGCTGCTGTAATAAAACTAACCTACAGCCATTAGGGCTGCAGAAATCTGACCCTCTAAACCTAGATAACTCCTAAACTAATCCAAGAAACTTACTAAAACTTTGCCCTAACAAATTACTAACCTAGGCACACTTTTTAGGTTAGTTTGAGGTGAATTTCATTGACTGAATTTTCTGTTATAAGGCTTGGTTTGCTACAGCCATAAGGCTGATAAATATCACTGCAGTAAACTTTTTGTAACAGCTTTGCTTTTATGCTAAAGTCTTGCTCTTTCATTCTTGAGTTGAACTAGTCTTTACTAGCTTGTCTCTTGCTTATTCAACTAGACTTCTAGCACTTATTTTGCAGCCCTTATTATCTTCTATATGCTGATATATATCACTGATTGTTGCTGCAATTAGAGACAACAAGCTTAACTTGCTTGTCCACCTAACATACTGCATGGGCATGTATCTTCTCTTGGCAGGTCACTCAAAGTGTTGGCAACCTCAAACCTTCCCCAAGACTCATTTCCAAGTTCCCTTTTCCATCTAGAAACTTGACCTTAGGGGCATCCATTCATACATCTCATTTTCCGTCTCAAGCCCCCCCAGGGTTATCGAGATTCCCCCCCTTGAGGTGACTACCTCACCTCTAAAGTGACGGGAACAACTGCTTAAGGTGAGTGCTCTCTAAGTTGTCGCCATTTTGGTGGTTGGGTCAGGCTTTGCCCAACCTACAACTTGTGTGATAACAATATTCACTGCCCTTGCCCATAATTCTTGCCCTAACTCGACACCACTGAGCATGTTCGCTTTTTCCATCAACGTCCTGTTCCTCCTTTCTGCAATCCCATTCCGTTGAGGTGTGTATGGAGTAGTCTTCTGCCTTTCTATGCTGCACTTCTTACAAAACTCTTCAAATTCATTCTCACATAATTCTCCACCATTATCTGTCCTCAACACCTTTATTTTCTTCTCTGTGTGATTTTCTACCAGAGCCTTAAACTCTTTAAATTTATCAAATAGCTTAGTTTTCTTCCTAAGGAAATAAATCCATGTGTTTCTTGAGAAATCATTTATGAATGAAACATAATACACAGATTTACCTAGTGATGGAACATGCACAGGTCCAAACACATCACTGTGTATCAACTGAAAGACCCCTTTGCTCTTGTAGCACCGGATGAGAATCTTACTTGATTCTGTTTACCATTTATGCAATGTTCACAGAAATCAAAATCCAGGGTGCACTTAGACATACCTTCAACCATACCTTTACTGTGTAGTGTTCGAAGGCCCTTTTCTCCAATATGTCCCAGTCTTTGATGCCACAACATGGTCTTCTTTCCAGGGCCAATATGGATCATATCTTCTTTATTTCTCCGCTCAGGGACAATAGAATTGTTACACCCATCAATATAAGTTCTTCCCAATAACTTGTACAAAGTTCCACACCGAACTCTTCTCATTAACGCCATTGCTCCTCGTACCATCTTGCAAGTGCCCTTTCCTAATAAAGTATCCACATCTGCATCATCCAACTTACTTATAGATATTAGGCTCCTGGTTAGATCTGGAATCTGTAGAACTCTAGGGAGAGTTCTAATCCTTCCATCTATCAACAACAACTTAACCCTTCCACGCCCCATGATTTTGGTTGTCGAGTCATCTCTTAGGAAGATATCAACACCATCATACTTTTTATATACACTGAATCACTCCCTGTGAGGAGTCATATGAAATGATGCACTTGAGTCGATCAACCATACTTCACGATCTGCATGTATACTTGTAGATGCGAGGTAAACATCACCTCCTACTTCTGTGGAGGTTTTCGCATGTGTGGAAGAGGTATTATCAGATCCCTTTGCTTTATCAACATTCTTAGACCTGCAATCTTTCTTATAATGCCCAACTTTACCACATTTCCAACATTTCCTCAAAGATTTTCCTGGGGATTTAGATCTACCTTTAGATTTAGATCCTCCCCTCCCCAAGACTTTATTTTATTCCTATCTTGGGGACGACCTTTTACAGATAAAACATCTGTTCTACGACTATCCATGTTTTTCTGCCTCATCTCTTCTGATAACAAGGATGAAACTACATCCTCATACTTCAATGTAGATTGAGTGGTACTGCCAATTGCTACAACCAGATTATCCAGGAGTCTGGAAAAGAACATAACAAAGTAATACACTTATCTTCTTCTGTAAATGTAATATTAACAAATCCAAGTTGACTTACCAGAGTATTGAAGGAATTTAGATTCTCGGATACCACATGTAAGTTTTAAACCTGTGAAGTAAAGCAATGCATACAGATTCTAACCAAAACATAAATTAAGTTTTTACTGTTGAACTTCACAATCTCGATTCTAGAACTGCTTGCCATTATCTTTCAACACAACAAATCACCATTGCAAAGCTCCCACTAAACCTAGGTTTATCACATACCCAAGATAAACTTGATCTATCAAGACCGAACCAAACCCTCAGCAACAAAGGCATCCCTCTGAAGCCAAAAACGTGCTCTGATACCACATGTAAGTTTTAAACTTGTGAAGTAAAGGAATGCAGACAGATTTTAAGCGAAGCGAAAATTAATCAATGGCTCATATACATAGTACACAAAGATTTATGCTAGAAAACCTTAATCGAGAGAAAACCAACCTTCCTTGGTGCCGTACCTCCTAACTCTTCGTTGTATTAATTTCACCATTCACAATACAATATATACAAAATTTTAGGTATTTCGCAGCTACCAAAACCTTAATCCCTTAATACGGGATTAGTTTAGAAAACTGCTAAAAATAGTGAAAACGCTAAAATAGCAAAAATTGCCTAAAAAAAGATTTCAGGGCGCTGCCCCAAACCACGTTGACCCAGAGCCAAACGTTCCGCATAACCAAGGGGGGCCACTCCTGGCCCCCCCTGGAACCTTCCTTAGGAAAGTGCCTGATGCACACGACACAAAGATCACTTCTAGGGAGGGATCGTCAGACGCAGTCGTCAAATCTGACGCAAACCCCCACACACATGTAAAGAATATAACACCTACCCAACAACCCTTGTGACGGCCCCATAGTAGTACCCCTTTTCACTAGGCGGTGAAAACATGGGACTATGGCACAAAAGCTGACCATCAAGGTGAAACAAGGCAACAAACACAACTTCCCAAGCCAATGATCCATTATCCAACTTGAACCAATGATCTTCATCTACATGCCTAGTAAATTAAGCACAACACTTCACATGAAAGAAGGACTAACTGTTAAATTTATAGCAACTACAAGAGCCATTCTCCGAGAGGATGGCAAAGACCCTAGCTGAGACCTAGGGCCCCCCCAAGTGCACCCCTGGGGTTTCTTGGTCTGGGACCAAACAGTCAGTGCCATGGCAAAAGACCCTTGTAAGGGCCCCCAGTATATGACTGGGGTTCTTGGTCTAGGACCAAGCAGCTAAAGCCCCTAGATATGTCTAGGGCCCCTAGAAATGTCTAGGGTACCCATGCCTGAGGCATGCGTTGATCCTTGGTCTTGCACCTTGGTGGATAAGACCCTTGAGAGGGCCCCCAGTAGATGAATGGGGTTCTTGGTCTAGTACCAAGCAGTAAAGACCCCTGAGAGGGCCCCCAGTAGACGACTGGGGTTCTTGGTCTAGGACCAAGCAGTTAAAGCCCCTACATAAGTCTAGGGCCCCTGGACATGGTCCAGGGTACCTATGCCTAGGGCATAGGTTGATCCTTGGTCTTGGACCTTGGTGGATAAGACCCCAGAAAAGGTTCTGGGGCAACTTGATCCTCGATCAAGTATTTTGTTGGTGTATGACCCTCCTTGAAGGAGGACATAACCACATGAGGGATGTATCCCATATG
>JASDQU010193287.1:0-13246 GCA_032191745.1 Picea mariana | reverse complement strand
TACAGCCCTCGCTCCCTCCGACACCTGTCCTCCACTCGCATCCCCCACATGCCTGTCCCCTTTCCATTGTCACATCCCTTCCTCTCGCTTCCTGATATGTGTCTCATACTCCTTCTCCACGTCACCTCCACCACCATTTTCGTGTCCCCCTCCTTACCAATCACACTCCTCTCCCTTCACCACATCACCCCTCCTGCACATTTACACCTCAGTTCTTGTGTACTAGTGCCCACACTTTCCCAGTCACCACTCCACCAACTGCGTCACTCCACATGGTCATCGATAATTCATTCTTCTTTTTAGGTTTGCACCATTCACCTCACCCGCTCACTCTCTCCTTCTTCCATGTCCACCTTCCATCTTCCCGGTCATCATCCAGTGGGGATCCTAGTGGCACGATTTCATAGTTCGGTTAGCACATTTTCCAGGTGCAGGAAATGACTCAGGCATGTTTTGATATCGATGAAACAGTTAATGAACATGGAGGAGGTGGTTGAAACATCATCTCACCACATAAATGGAAAGCTCGAAGGGACTGTCAGCAAGTCAGTTTCTCTGCAAGTCCCTTCTAAAACATGATTGTGTCTGACAAAATCTCGTGCCTGACAGAAGACAACATGCACAGTCTACCAGAGAACATGCAGATGTAAATCCTTCAATGCAATGAATCAATCATGCCTTTGCTTGTAGTGATGATCTTCTCTGAGTATATGTAGACATTTGTGATATTTTTTTATGGTCGATGGTTGAGCTAGGCTCCCGTATTGTAAAATTTGTGATGAAGCTCTGGTTATTCTGGTTATGTATTTGTATTTGAGACTTCTTGTTTAATGAAAGTCATCTTCCTTTCCATTTCTTTGTAACAACTATGTTAGAACACTCGGGCATGGTCGATCCAGTTGAGGCTAGTTATGTTGTTGTGATGTAGGTTTGATCATAGTGGCATCACAGCTAGTTTTAATCAGTTTCCTGTGTTATCTTTTCCCTTCTTATATTGAATGGCTTGGGCATGGAAGGTCCAATCGATTTGTTACAGTTGCAGGATAATGAAGGTTTGATTATTATGTTGTTGTGACTGTGTTGCTTGCACCATATTTCAATGTCTGAAGTTTGATCTCAAGATTTCTCTTGAGTTTGAGATTTTCCTCTCCGAGTTACTAGAAGGCCTGATGCCCATAGTAGTCTGGTTCACCTCTCTCACCAAGTATTCCCTGTTCTCACACTTAAGCTCAACCTGCTAACTGAAGTTGATCAAGACCTCACCTGTTTGTACATGTCGAGCCCTATTTTCTGAAGTTTAAACGATATTATTTTGAGCTTGCCCCCATTTGACCTCTTTAAAACCAACCTGTGACGTAAAACACTGATGGGTACTGGAATTACCTTCGATGCAATCCAAGGGTTATTTCCAATGCTAATAGTGAGTTTGTTAGTAGAGGTGGGCGGCTGAAGGTTTTTGCATATTTTTTTATTTATTTCCTTCCCATTTGCATTTTCATCTGCTTAAAATTTGAATTTAGCTTGAAATTTGGGATTTTTTCAAAAAAAAGATCAACTCCATGTGATGTGTCATTTTGATTCAACTCGTCTCGGAGTGATGTGTCCTGTGCTAACTTCACAGTAAGCACCATATTTGGTGCGTATGATTTTTACTGTAATTCAACAGTTCTTCTACTTAAACTCCCTGCATTTGGTTTGTTATAAAAGACAACTCCCGGTAAACAACACGCCCATTATTTTCAAACAAATAAGCACTAGTGTGTTCCATTTAACCAAGCACACTACTCAAAATAAAACACATGAAATTTAACTTAGTGATGCAACCATTTTAAACAAATGCATCAATGTCATTAATATAATCGCATCGGAACATATATTGATCGATTTGGCATAGTGGGGTGTTTCCTTTGACACCCCATATCTAGTTCTCTACACTTCATAAAGCACCACTAAACAAAAATATGGTGCTTCAATAACACAGTAGCACCAGTGTGTTCATAGTAACACATCGCACCGCTTAATTTGCAATAAATCAATATAATGGAGGCTTCCCATAGTGCCAACAACTACATTGGTTCATTATACTAGAAGATGCACCGATAAAGATCACATCAGTGCTCTAGAAACTATATCGCATCAGTCTGGGCTATTAGCAAAAGCACACCATCATGTTTACATGCCATAAAAATTGGGGCGGCGGTGCATTTTTGTTAACCAAATGCATTGATGGAGTGGAGCGTCTTAGTGGATGGCCTATTACAGGTGCTCTTGTCAACATAACACACCATTCAAAAAAAAATGTTAATTCTCCTATAACATGATAGAACTAGTGCATTTATATTAACACATCACATTGATTAAGTTGCTATAAAACAATTTAACCTGTCGGTGTGCCTAGGTCCAAACAATGCACCAGTGCTATAAAGAGCATGAAATCAGGCCAAATTTTCATAAATTATCTGCACAGTGCATCTTATGGTAAGCACCACTAAGATCCTAGGAAGTGTGCCAATTGAGATAAATGCACTAATTCATTTTATTAATCGAATGCACCACCTATTTTTTGAAAAAAAAAAAATCCTCTGCAATGCATCAAATAAAATACAATGCACCGATGTTGTGAACTACAAGAAAAGTAAATTACCATATCGGTTTTTTTTATTGGATGTCACATTATTGGTGCATTATAAGACAAATGCATTGGTATCAATGCATACAAAGATAAAATGGACTTTCATTGCATTACATTCACTGAAACACACTAGTGCAGTTAAGTGAGTTGTATGGTGAAAAATATTTAAAAAATTATCATTATGGTGCATTTTTTCAAACACATTCATTAAAAGTGTTCAGTTCTCAAAGGAACATAGAGTGCATGTGTGTGTTATATAACCAAGCACACTACTTGGTTTATCATTAAAAAAATCCACTACAGTGGTGTGTTCCATAGAATCAACCACCCCAAGTTACAGTTCATATGTGAAATGAAATCACAAGACATTTTGTATGAAAACCATGTTGATTTTTGAATCTGTCAGGATTGAAATGACAACCTCATGAGGACATTAGTCCCCCTTCGTTTTTAGAGAGGTGGTTCTCCTCTTTGGCTAAAAGATATATTTTTGAATATCTTGGATTAGGGAGGGTACTAGGCAGCAAACCCCAAATATTTAATGCTTGGATTTATATGAAAATGGTTCTTCAATAACCCAATATGATATTTATGTGCAGCAAAAGTCTTTTAATCAGAAAAGATTGAAAGAGGGATTCAACATCAGAATTAAATTGTGATCAACATCAAACACAATCTTCTTAATAATATATAAATGCATCCATATATTCTTCATAGGAGAGAATTATTTTATCATCTCAAACAATTTAACAGAGTACTGTAATCAATATCAAAAGAGAATTTGATAGGTCAACCTCAAATACCTCATACTTAAAACTCAAAGTTACAAGATACAGTCAAGATCAACCCCGAAAAAATTCTTTGTGGAGTTTTATTCATGAAAGATGTTCTTCATTACAAAATATTTGACAACCATGTATGTGGATACAAATACTCCATGATCATATAATAAAATATCTTAGAATAATATCATAATAACACTCAACAACTCAGCCTTGTGCCCAACTCTGAGATTCAAGCATAAAACTATGAGAAGTGGTGTAGAAGAATAGAAAGAATGGAGAAGATAAAGATTTCTTTCTTTTGATCAGAAGCTTGATTGTGTATCCATGGTTTTTCCTTCTTATTTCTTTGATATTATGCCCTGCCCCTTTGACAATATTGATTCTTGGACCATTTGAAAAAGCCTCTCTTATCCTTTTAAGATGAAATTTTCTAACTACTTGAGTAGTTAGGGTTTCTCCCTTCTAGAAATTCTCGTACAAGTTTCTTCTTGAAACATTCCCTTTAATTAATGTCTCATTAATTTCTCATTAATGAACTCACTTCATTAACATATGTATATTGAAAATGGGTCCCTCTCCTTTTTTAATAAAAGTTTTAATTAAACTTTTATTTTCACAATTTCATTAATTTCTCATTAAAATAGGACGATTGTAATTTAATTTTCTGGAAGTGAAAACCAACTTTTTAACCATATAAACCACCTCTTATTTTCTCTTCATCGTCTCAGGTTTCCAACGATATAAATTTTGTGCAAATCCATCGCTCGTATCTCAAGATATGAGCTTGTGAAGTTGAGTTGCCATGTAGACCCATTAAAAATGCATCTGATAGATATTTTAATTTCTAAGACAAATGTATCAACTTTCAACACTTGAAACCTATACCACCATATTCTACATTGAAATCCCTTTCCAACGCTATAAATTTTACGTGATTCTGACACCTGGAGCTCAAGTTATGGCCTTCGCAAGATCATCACTCAGCCACTTTCGATCAAAATTGATGGTCAAATGTGGGCCCTTGGATGAATTTTTTGCTTCCCTTCATAATATTCGAATTTTTGGTTTAAAATTCTATCCCACATGCATTGGAATATTATATTCTTATCAAGAAACATGAGAAGAGAAGAAATTATGGAGCTTGGAGGATTTGGCCGTTGGAAAATTGTTGAATATAATAATAATTTTGCATGCCCAGTCAACCACCAATCTTCTGAGTCAGCAATGATAAGTCACCCAACCAAATGTTGTCACATGTCATCACTCGGTAGGCCAACAATTGCAATATGTCATCCAATAAAATCACTCCATGTGTCACTTCTTGTATGTTGCCACATGTCTCCATTAATTAGTTTCCATGTGGATGCATCTCATTGGTTAATAAAGTGCCATGTGTCACTTGGAGATGTTCCTCATAGAACTTAGGACGAGAAATTTTATTAAAATAATATTGGTGAGTGTGGTAACTCATCTATTTGGCTAAGTGTTGGAGGAGTTACATAGTAAAGAGTAGTAAAAAGAGTTGTGTGCATTATGAAGGTGGCGGAAGTCAAAGTGCATTGTGAGGGTAGCGGAGATAAAACATACTCTTAAGAAATATCACCAATCTGCCAACCCACCGTAAGTCATAGTAAAGAAGGCTAAGTCTAGAAAGTATATAATGGATCACGTGAAATATGGAAAGAAATATGGATAATATGAAAATAAATATATGGGAAATCAAATGAATTACTTGAAATTTGGGAAAAGAAAAAAAGTAAAAGGAAAGAAATGGAAAAATGGGATAATAAAAATGGAAAGGAAAATAAAAAGAAATGGAAAAATAAAGGAAAAGGGAAATGAATGCAAACCTGGAAAGGAATAAGGAAAAATGGTTAAGTGTGGAAAATGGTAATGGGAATATGAAAGTAATGAGACAATGGGGAAAATGACTAAGTATAAAATGAGAGAATGAGTAGAGGTGAAGGGAAAGGAGAGGAGAGAACATGTCACTTGGAACGTTTTTCATATTTCTTCTTGTAATATCTCCATTGGACTTATGGACATAAGTATGTGTATCTTGGTCATGGAGACTTGGATTTTGATTCTGTGAAATGCATGGTGAAGCTGATATTGATGGCTATGCAATGATCATATAATAGTTCAAAAAAATATTCATCTTCCAATATCGTTTTTTTTTTTATTAATCCAAGAGCAGGAAAATATAAATGACCAAATGTTGGTCAACAAACCCTTAACCAATACATTATATATCACAACACACTGCTATAGATATCAGTGCTCGACTAAAAATGATGCATCAATGCATTAAATTTAACACACCATTGTTTGGTGCCTTATATTTGATATGAAAAATTGGTATCGGTGCATATGAAGTTATTAATAGAACCAGTTACTTTTTCACTATTTGTTTTCAAATAGAAACTAATTTCAATTTTTGATAAATACAAATTAGTTATATACATTTGTGTTTTATATTTTAAATTTGATTTATCTTTATATGTGTGCATAAAAGTAATTTTATGTGAATCAAATATGTCGACAACACTGAATGCAATAGCATCAAGAGCATCCAGAAGAAAAACAATTTAATTCACAAACTACATCTGCAAACCTCCACAGTTAAATTTTGTGGAGGTTTTTCTTTGTGGAGGAAAAAAAAGAGGTCACTCTTCGATGCCTCTCATAATTTAGTGCATGCACTCAATCCTCTGCCACTTCCTCAGTGATATGCCTTGCATCTCCTTCTCTGCGAGCCACTCGAGTTTCTCCAATACATCATTCTCATCATTCTTGTAGCCATAATATGAACTTGTGTTTATTTGCTTGTATATCGCATACCTACACCTCCTCTTTTTCTCCTTAAGGGGGATTATCGAATAAGTCTTTAAGGATGGGGATGAATTTTGTAGCCCCAAAGTATATGTAACTGGGGCCCTTGCTAATGGCATTGGGCACAACAACTTCATTCCCTTCCAAGTCCTTCATCTTGGCCTCTACTTTGGCATAATTAAGACTACCAAACTCTATGATTAGAGCTTCCCAGTGCCCCTTTTCCTTGTTCAACAAGAAAGGACCCTAGTGGATGTCTTAATTATAATGTTTTGTCAACCTCAAGAGTGAACTAAGATCCATATTGTATATTTAATAGAAGTTAAAAAGCACATTTGTTAAAACAAATGATGATCCATAAGCTTTGTCGACATGCCTTGTCACTAAATATTAAACATTGCCTTGGCCTCAACTTGTTGCTCCATGAGATCCTCACTCTTGTACTTACTAAGAAGCTCGTGTTTCTTCTTCTCCACAACCATGCATTCAATCACTTTCCCATCCAGAAGGGACACATGGGAAACAAAATAGATCGTTCTAATGGAAATGGTCTCCCCTCTCTTGATCATCAACCTGGCCTCCCTCTATATAGACTCAATCTTATACCACTCCCTCAACAATCTGGCTCACATCTCCTCCTCCGTGGGATGCTCAAATTTCTCTAAGATACTTCTCTCATCATCCATGTCACCGTAATAATTGGCATCAATTCGCTTGTAAATTGAATACCTATACGTCCACCTCTTCACCTTGGGGGGCTTATCGAATATCTCTTTGACATTGGGGAGGAATTTCCTAGCCGCTCTTGTACAATTGATTGTTGGAAGATGGCATGTTACAATCTTCCAGCAACCGATAGTGCAAGTGAAACTAGGAAATTCCTCCCTGGTGTCAAAGAGATATTAGATAGCCCCCTAAGGTGAAGAAGAGAAGGTCTAGGTATGTTATTTACAAGTGAATTGACTCTAGTTATTATGGTAACAAGGATGACGAGAATGGTATCTTGGAGAAAGTTGAGAGGCCCCCGAAGAAGGAGGTGCGGGATAAAGTGCTAAGGAGGTTGGCCTCCTTCTAATTTGTTGTTGAATTTTAATAATGGAAAAATTAGTTTTAGGTGACATCATATAAATAGAGGTCACCTCACTTTCATTTTATCATCATGTACTTGAGAATTACATACTCTCTTGGCTGAAATTTTTTCCCTACTTGGGAAATTCCATCTCTCTCTTTGGTGCATTTTGGATGTTTCTACTTGCCTAATGGAGGAAAAAGGCTAGTGTTGTCTCTTGGATAATTCTTTCTTGGCAATTTGGTAGAATGTTCTTGATAAGTAAGGATTTTTCATGTTATATCTTGAACTGGGTAAGGAATTTATGCAATTGTGTTGTTTATTCTTGATTTTAAGGTTAATTTTGTTAAAACCTTGGAGGAGTATAAGGGAATACATCCTCCATCAAGATCTATTTTGGTTTTCATTGCAGAGGCTATTTTGCAAAAGGTTGCTACAAGGAGTAAAAGGGATTACACCCTTGTAGATTTACCTTGATAAGGTTTGTTTGCACTAGGGAGTAAAAGGGATTACACCCCTAGAGAAGTAATAAACCCTAGCTTATAAACAAGGGAATCCATAACCAAATATATAAGCCACTAATATAGTTGCATTGGGGAATGAATATTGTGCATTGGTAAATGTAATATCAAGGAGATTGAATTGTTTAAGTTTGGAATTTGATTTTACATGCTTTAAGCTATATATATATATATATATATATATATATATATATATATATATATTACAAAAATTGAAATTAAATTATATATATAAGGCATGACCAAGGTTGCATAGTAGAAAAGAGGATACGGGTAGAGGATACCAGCTACAAAATTTTCATCAAATTCTTATATCAAAGAGTCTTTCAAAGATTCTACTTTTGATATCTAAGCTTATCGATCTATCAAAAACTATACTCTGGAAATATTTATTTATGCCATTTTTAAAAAAATTGGAATTGTCTTGTTGATCTTCTTATACTCAATCTTTCTCTAGAGCTCGTTCTTCCTCTGGTGGTGGTTCGAGTGCTACATGCATATCGGGCAGAATTGGGTCGGCCCTACTTCATGTCTCCTTGTTCTAGCTTTGCGCTGAATAATTGGATGTCCTGGCTTTGAGCATTTCTTCCATACACTCCCCTTGACGTCTGAGGAATTAGAATTCATCTTATAGCTAATTGATTAAGGTGTGATGATGTGCTAGTGTATCCAGAGTGAAGGTAATTGTGGAACTATGAGAGTCCAGATGCAGTACCAATTGTTGTGTGGTGGAGAAGTTATCTTCCACTAATTTGTCCTCCAACCTTTCACAAGCTAGGCATTGAGCCATATTGGCAGACAGTCTTACTATATTTAATTCTTTCCTCCACTTGTTGTTGATTTCTTTGACTCGTTCAGGGATGGCGCTAAAGTTGGTGCTGCTAACTTTGATTTTGTTTATGTTATGTCTATATCTATGACTTCCTTTGTTAATACTTCCTTTTTCTATTCTTCCTATGTCCTCACTGATGATGAAGCAACTTGGGACTATGGGGAGCCTTTCATTATTGCCACAGACAAAATCGTTGTTGAAGCATCCACTGTTGCAATCTTTGAAAAATCCAGTAACTGTGTTGATCCCTGGAAGGTCGTTGTTCACTACTTCTCCATTTGGTGTACCACTTCTGCTGGAGCTATGTCCTATTCTAAAGTTACATCTTCTCTTTAATTTCCCTTCCCAGTTAAAAATGCACATTAATGGGTTGTGCTTTAGCTGGATGAGACACTGAATCTGGCATTGGCCGTCTCGAATTCCTCTTGTGACTATGAATTGGAAGGGCAGAGGTTGTGCAATATTAGAAATGGAATGGCGTTCAAGCATAGATGTGACAGGTGCTACTAGCATCTACTTGTTGTGAAGCATGGTTGCAATCCTTTCACACACCTTCTCCTCGAGTGGAATTAATGTGTAGGTGAAGTTGTTGATTGCAAGGCAGGTGTGGAGTGAGGAATGTGACAGTTTCTCACGGAGGAGTAGCTTCTTGCATACCAGTAAATCCATATATTCATCATGTGACATACAAGCTCCCACGAACCAGTGAATTTGCAAGTACAAGTTCCTTTGAGATTGATGTTCGGCTTACCTCTTAATCCTTTCCACTAAGACGTTGTGTGGGAGGAGGCTCCAAGTGGAGCATAATCAGAAGGGGGGTGGGGAATTTGGGAGTGGGGGGGGAGAAATAGGGCCTTCCCATTACTTCCATGTGACCAGGACCCCTTCTAATTTCTAGATTTTCTTGCTCATCTACTATCCCATTGTTTATGTGTAGAACGTGGTAGAAACAGGACTGAATGGTGGATAGGATAGCCTTAGTCCTTTCAATGAGTCTTTTCAACTTTGTATTATTCGGGTCTATTATTTTAATGAAATGTTGGATTATGTTCTTGGAGTCCCATAGTACAATTATTTTCCTAAGCTGACAATCCTAAGCTAGAAGAGCTCCTTGAAAGAGCGCATAGGCCTCTGCCAAGTTATTGGTGGTTATGCCCATATTCCAAGAGTAACTTAGCAATCTTTTTCCTTAAGGGTGTCTTAATTATCCAAGTGATCTAATTGTTGTAATAAAATTTATGCTACAGCCAATAGGGCTGCAGAAAAATCATCTTCTTTTCATTCTTTGTTCATTATTGTACCACTAAAACTCACTTGTAAGCCTTGGTAATTGTTATAGTGGTTATAAGTTATCTTTTGGGTGATTTACTTGCTGATTTTAGTGGCTAGAATTTGTTTTTGTAGAAATTTTTTTCTACAGTCATAAGGCTATTATAAATATTACTAATAACACTAACTAGCAACCCTCTAATTTCTATCAAAATGTTGCTCTAACCATTGGAAATTTATCTACTTGTTTCTAGCTTTGTTTCCAACATATTGCACTTGATTTTGATGGTAGAATTTGCATATTATGTACTCTTTTCATTTTTGATATGTGTGTGTGTGTGGGTGTGTTTCCATACTTCTCCAATTTGGGACAGCAAGGTTACTTGTTGAATCCCCACTAATTTTGAGGCTTGTATCTTCATAAATTGTCTTGTTCCAAGAAGGTTTGACATTGTTTTGCAGGTACACTACCTTGGCAATTGATTACCATCTCACAAGACTCACTCTTAAGCCTCATATCAACTCTTGAACTTGACCTATGGGGGCATCATTCATCTCTTTTAACCTTCCATCACAATCCCCCTAGGGTCACCCGATTCTCCTATTATGGTGATTTTATCATCACTAAAGTGAGGGGAGTGTTTATCTAAGGTAACAATGGGTAAATAATCCCATATTTGTCACTCCTTTTTGGTTTGGGTTGGGATTTTCCCAAACTAAAAATTGTGCAATAACAATAACCATCAATTCTAAACACTTGACATCTACTCATCTTTAATGTTCTGCATTCAATTATGAATATAATATGTTAATTAACAAATATCAAATAATTTAGATAGTACAAGGACATGAAATCTACACACATTCGAAATATCATCAATTGTTGTGTATGAATATTAGTTGGTGGGATTTGTTTGTGTTATAGAGTCTCAGGCCCAAAATCACCATTTCCACTATCATAGGCCCAAAATTTGCATTGGCACTTGATCTAGAATAGAATAGTTATTTGTTGGTCTTTGAACCAAAAAATAAAACTCAATAGCATATATTTTGTATTAGGATTCCAAGTTCCTTTGTT
Source organism: Picea mariana (assembly GCA_032191745.1). Classification (NCBI taxonomy): domain Eukaryota; kingdom Viridiplantae; phylum Streptophyta; class Pinopsida; order Pinales; family Pinaceae; genus Picea; species Picea mariana. The sequence goes on along the minus strand of JASDQU010193287.1, from coordinate 2,228 downwards.
TTATTATGTTGAATAGTCTATAGAGGGAAACTATATGATGCAATTGATTAAGAAGAAAGAAAACAAGGGGTAAATACTAGCCAGAGGAACTTTGTAGTCAAGGATAAAAAATTACTTGGACTAACATATAGTTAATCCAATGCATATCTAGGTCCAAGAAGCAATGAAAGAGAATGATCATACTACGGGCATTTAAGTCACCTCCAAAACACAAAAATTGTAGTCACGAAGTTCAAGTTCAATTTTATATTCACCTTTAATAAAATCAAAAAGGAAAGTGAAAACATTTGATAAATGCATTAAGCCACAAGTGTAATTCTATCAGTGACCCTCTATTAAAAATATATTTTGCTTTAAGTTTGGAAACCAAATTCTCCTATCCTAGAGAAAATGTTATTGGAAACCCAAATTGTAGGATGAGTGCACCCCTTATCAATGCACTTTATATGGCCTTCAACTCAAAAATAGTGTCTTGAATGGATTAGCAAATTGGAGGCCTTTATTTCTTTGTGTAATGATAGCTACAAAATAATTGCCAAAATTCTTTCCAAAAGGCTCACTTATTTTCATGAACTAGTTCCTCTCTAAGAATTAAATAGTTTTTGTGATGCATAGAAGGAAGGTTCTACATAGTATTAGAGTTAAGGATGAATTTCTCCACTCAACAAGAAAATAATGTCCCATATGTGTATCTTAAATACTACATGTAGACAACTCGTGACAGCCTTTAATAGGAATTTCTCTCGGTTGTATCAAGAAGTAAAATAAATTCATTGTCATAATGTCCCCTAGACTCAAGGCATTTTTTGCAATGGTAATGTGGTTGCATTGGTGAGCAGTGCCTCAACCCAATTCTTTTGAAACTTTGACAAGTGAGAGATAAGGATTCCCTTTCTCCTTTCTTTGTATTCTTGTTGTAGATGCCCATCAAGTCTTCTTTGGTTGAAAAGGGTGGACTTGATAAGAGGCTTTATCAAGGAACAAGGGTCTATGTCATCATTGGTTTGCTCATAGTAGCAGCTAAGAGTCAAAATAAAAAGATACATAAGTGGCAACAATATTGTGGGCCAACAAAGCATACCTCTGATAGTGAATCTTGGTGATAGTTAATGCCATTTGTCCTTTTTACTCACAATTTCTAGGAAAGTCTCAAAATTGATATGGTTGCATTGTTGATGCAGGAGCATCGTCAGCAACCAAGCAAGCATGGATGCGGAAGCCAGCTGGGAAAAATGCCAGCATATTTTTCACATTTTGAAATGTTTTGAAAGATTAAGAAGCAGATATAAATGTAATTGCTAGAAGCGTACTTGCATTTATGTCTGACTATTGTAAACAGATCGTGAGTGATTTTCTCTCATCTGTCAATGTAAAAGGCATTTAAGCCCAGTTAATGGAAGTAGGTAGATTTGAATTAATAGATTAGACATTTTTAGAGCATAGGAGGAAAAACGAATATAAACACCCTCACCATTGTATCATTGTATGATTATGAACATTATCACCATTCTAAGAGTTGAATCAGAGAGCTGTAGAGAAGAACCCATGTACAGGAGATTTGAATTAATATATGAAGCTTTGAATCAGATTGCATAGTGTTATGATGTTTTCTGTTTATACATGGTGAATGGTATGCTTACAGTTGTTTTATTCTCTCTGTTTATGCATTTGTTTCAATGCTATGTTGAATGTGTGATTTCATGTTAAGTATATGAAGACTGAGAGAGAAAGAGAAAGAGTTTCAATTGTTTCTCATCCTGAGAGAAGTTCTTGCAAGGAGTGCAGTGAAGTGTCCGCAAGGTGTGCGTTGACAAAGTTTCTGAGTTTTATCTCAGAAAGCTTAGGAGGGATACCATTGTTCTCATTCCAACATAAGTGTAGGAGAAGCACATAAGTCGTGCAAGGAGTGCACAGGTTGTTGAAAGTCTTAGGACTTATCAACTAAGGTTAAAGATTTAAGGAGTCCTATTGTAGGGAGTGCATAGAGTCGAAGAGATCAAATACCCAGAAGTATTTGATAGATTGCCGCAAGGAGTGCATGCAGGAATTCTTTCAAGACTTGAAGCTACCAAAGAAATATTAGGAGGGTTTACACCTTTGAAGTGTTCAAAGGGAGACGGGGTCGAAGTCACCTCGTAGAAGTTAAGTTCCAATGAAAAACACCAGGTTGTTTCACAGAGACTCAAAGGAGGAACGAACAGTCGGAATTCTCCGTGGAGAACTCCCAA
>JASDQU010193286.1:2424-19918 GCA_032191745.1 Picea mariana | reverse complement strand
GTGTATCTTTGGATTTCATCAATCAGACCTGCCTATATATTGGTGATATTGTTCCATTGTCATTTGTTTTTAGTTTTGTTTCCATTCTCATGTTTTTATTTAGTTTTTGTTTAAATCTTGTTAATAGCTTTACTGTTTTCTTTCTAACCTTTTACCATACAACTGTCATGACTAGTAGAGCCCAACTAGGCATGTAAGTGCTCACTTTTTGCTCACACAGCAACGAAAAGAGTGCAAACAATAGTGTAATATTCCTGGTAAAGAACCCATCTTATCATTCAAAGACAAAGCATATTGATGTTTAGTATCACTTTGTGAGAGACATGGTTGAGGAAAAGAAGGTGTTACTGGAAAAGGTTGACACTTTGAAGAATGTTGCAGATTCATTGACAAAGTCTGTGAGCACAAAAAATTTCTCCTGGTGTAGAGTAAAAATGGGCATTTCTTCCCTAGATTGTTGACTATATATAATCCTGTGGACCCCTGGATGCAAAGAAAACAACAAGTGGGAGAATTTTGGGTATGTGTTATATTCTTTACATGTGTGTGTGTGGGTACATCAGATTCAAAAACTACATCTGACGATCCCTCATAGTAGTGCTCTTTCTTTCGTGTGCGTCGGGCGCTTCTTAGGGGGTCCCAAGGGGGGCCAGGTATGGCCCCCCTTGGTTATGCACAACGTTCAGTACCGGGTGGTAGCCCAGGGCTAACGGGGTTCGGGGCAGTGCTTGTTCCTACCTGTGGGTAATAGGGTGATGAATGTTCCTACCTCAACCCAAGATTTGAAGTTAACTCAAACTTCATTTTATTCTAAAAGTGACTTCCATGGTCAGTGACAATCTCTTTTGGGACGCCGAACCTTTCTATTATCTGTTTAAACAAAAAGAGAGTTGTTGTCTTGCCATCATCTTTAAATGTTAGCATAAACTCAACCCACTTCATGAATTAGTATACTACTATGATGATATAATGGTGCCCCCTTGCTGAAGGGGGGTTTCATGTAGTGTAATCAATCCCCCACTTGGTGAAGGGACCAACTGTGATGAAGGAAAACATGGGAGTGGGGTGTGCCCTCATCTTCTGAGAGAATATCTGACACGAGTGGCACTTCTTGACCGATTCAACACAATATTTAATTAATTTTGGCCAAAAGTATCTGGCTCATAAAATCTTTTGGGTTGTTTCCAACCCATACAAATGACCACCACATGCTCCAGTGTGGTAGTCGTTAAGAATAATTTCTTCTTATTCATGTGTGAGACATTGACGAAGGATGAAATCTACACCTCGATGATATAGAGTGTCCTTGAGTATGAGATAGTTCTTGGCATGATGGTGTATATGACGACACCAATCACGAGAAGTAGAGGTGGGGTACTTCAAAGTCTGGAAATAGACTAGTATATCTCCATACCAGGGGTTTGAAGATGTGATAAAAAACATGTCTCTTTTAATAGGTGACTCCTTGGGTATAGCATCACCTCATTCGACCAGAAGTTTCAAGATGAGTTTCGCGAAGAACAACGACTTTTTGGATTTCACCGAAACAAAATCCAAGTCAAAATATTGGAGGATAACTATCCATCTACTAATCTTTCCATCGATTACACATCATGTCAACACGTATTGAAATGGATTCACAACAAAAATGATGGTGGTCCTATGAAACAAAATGTAATGATGGAACCGTTGGACAATGTTAGCATTGGAAGTCACCTCTGGATTGCAACAGAGGTAAGCCCAAGGCCCATTAGTTTGTATGTCACAGTAAATGAATTTAAGGGTGGTATAATGGATGCAGTCTCAGGATTATATCTCTTTAATTCAGAAAACTGGATTGGATATGCATAGATAAGTGAGGTCTCGATCTAACTTAAGCCAGTAAGTTTGTATAGTGGTGAGTAGGTATAAGAAACATGAGAAAGGTATGAAGGTTTTCTTTGGACATCTGGTCTTCTAGCAACCTTTGGAGGAAAAGTCTCATATACAAGATCCTCTTGGATATGAAAACTTCAAGAAACTGAAAATGTTGCAACAATAGATCTAGTCAAACCTACACTATACTATGGTCACAACACTCGACTGGATCATCCATGCCCAATATTTCAGATTCAGAAGCAAAGAAATAAAAGAAGAAGTTGGTTTCCATTAAATAAGAAGTCTCAATTATCGATTCATAACCAGAGAACTAGAGGCCTCATAAAAAAATTACACTTGAGAGCATATCTCTACCATCGACACTAACAAAATGGAAAAAATGTCTACATATACTTAGAACTGGCTCCTCTGCTGAAGGCATGATCATGTCATGAATTTAAGGCTTTGCATTGATGATTTTCTCTGTTAGGTTGCGCATGCATACGTCGGTCAGACTGCCCATGCGATCTTCCATCGGACGTGATCTCTGTCAGACTAGACTGACAATATTCCTTTGTGATTTTTCCCTTTTTGGCCTTCTGTTTAAGGAAGGAGATGATGTCTCACCCACCTTCATTATTTACATTAACTGCTACATCAATATCTAAGTGAAGAAAGTCAATGCCTACACTTAGAAGACGTGGCAACCTCTTCCTTGTTTTTTGTGCTGCGTTGGACCTTTGCAGAGGGACCAGGTCAATGGATGGGAAGAAACCTAACATGGCTAAGGCAACGGGCGGAATTGATAGGCTACTAGGTGTATGAGGGCCAGGTGGGGGAGACATGGAGGCTGGGAAGAAAGTGTGGTGGTACGTAATTAGTTACGGGGGATGCAACATTACAACAAGGGTGACATGGAGGAGGATGGACATGTGTAGGAAGATAAGTGGGAGGGGCGACCATGTAAAAAGACATGGAAAGGGAAAAACACTCAGGAAAACCTGAGTGATAGAGCTCGTGAGCACCGAGGTGTTATGGGATGATGATGTTACAAGAATAGGAGAGAGGCGGAGTGGAAGACAAATGTCAACGGGAACGACGACGATAAACGATGGTGGTAAGCGGTCTACTCAGACGGGGTAGGCAATGGTAAATGGTTTTAGGCAGGGGGGGGTCCGAGTTAAGGAGAGGGTGACATGTTAGTGGGGGACCCACAATTTAAAACCACCAACATGGACCCCCCCTCTTGTTAAAGGAAGAACGACAAGGGGGGGATCCGATATGGCTTCTGTGCCATATATTTGGGCATGCAGATATCATCCACTCAAATCTAAACATTGCTTAGTGAGACACACCTGTACATACAAACTTAGGATAAGTGGGTTTTTGGCCCACTCTTTCTATTTTTTCACCAAAGGGGTACACTTCTTAGAAAAACAACCCCCTTACAAATAAATGTGACAACATTAGGCTCTATGGGGGATGGCTTTCTCTCTATGAGAAGCCAAGATCTCCTCTACAATTACAATGCCATTGTTGTTGGGTTATGGAGTCACTTACAAACTAAAAACAAAGAAAAACAATATTTACAAATACAGGGGAGCCATTCTATGGCTCAAATAAAGAACTTTTTCTGAAAATGCCCATTTACAGGGCCACCAAAAACTTCATCTCCCTCCAAATTCTGCAAATTATAGGTGTTATTCAAAATTATCTTAGAAAATTTGAAGGGCCCAATCCAAAGGGATTCAATTTTACCATGCTTTCCCTATATTATCTAGGTGCATCCCATTTAAGTACTAGATCTCCTAGTTGGAAATCTTCTTTTCTCACCTTTCTATTAAAATCTTGCTTGATCTTATATTGAAGGTCATGTGCTCTGTCCATCACCTGCTCTCTAGCCTACTGGGCTTCTACTAGTTGAGGAATTCTTTGGACCATATCATTAGGTTCTCCTTGATAATCTTGAAGGAATATTACCACAGGCAGGGTGAGTTGAGCAGGAAAAATTGCATCAGTCCCATATACAAGTTGGAAAGGAGAGGTGCCCAGGGACCTCTTTGTTGTCACTCAATCAGCCCATAGAGAAAATTTTAGCTTTGAATCCCAAGCCTTCTTATTGTCTTCTAACAGTATTTTAATAATCTTAATAAGGATTTTGTTAGAGGACTCTGCTAGTCCATTGCCTTGGGGATAATAGGGGGTGGAATGGATTAATGAAATCCCAAATTGTTCATAGAATTCTACCAATGTCTTGGACTTGAAGGATGCAACATTATCAGTGATGATTCTGCTCAGACAACCAAACCTTACTATAATATCCTCCAGGAAACCAATGATCACCTTATGAGAAGAATTCCTTATGGGGATAGCCTCTATCCACTTGGTGAAATAATCTTTGGCAGTTAAGATCCACTTGTGTTGACCACTTTATGCAATATGAATTTCCCCAATGAAGTCTAGTCCCCATTGTTGAAATTCATGAAGCTACCACAGGCTTCAATGGATGGGACTTGAGCTGTTGTTTTCCAGATAATTTCTAACATCTGATACAAGCCCTGATTTTCACACAAACATCAGTGAATAGGGTAGGCCAGTAGTACCTAGCCCTAAGAATTTTGTAGGCCTTGGTTTTCTAGAAATGATGGCCTCCACATAGGCTATCATGGAAATGAAATATAATACTTTGGGCCTCCTATGGGTTTAGACATATTAAAATCACTCCTAAAGGGTCCTTCCAATACAAAACCTGGTCAATAAGGCAATACCTGATTTCTTTAAGTTTTAAATCTCTTGCCTTTCTTCTTATCATTCCATCTGGAGGTTGCAACTCCTGTAGAAAAAATATAATGTCTTTGTACCAAGCGCATCCTGCTAATGGAGGAATTCCCTGAGGGTCTCCATTGGCCACCTCATCCTGTTTATTTTTTGAGCGAGTCTTGACGAAGTTAACCCTCAAAGTTTTGTAATTAGATTCAGCCAACAAATTGGATAAACCTTTTCCTTTGACCAATTTGGTGGGATTGATCTCTAGATCAAATTCAATGATTTTGGAAATCCATCAGCTTCTCCTCCCATATTTCTATGGATGAATGAGAATTTCCTTAACAATGGTTGTAGGAACATATGCGATAACGTTTGACTATAGAATATAAACTCTAAAAGCTCTAAGAGATTTGACCAAGTCATAGGATTTCTTCTCCATGATGTCATATCTAACTTTGGCATCCCTCAATGCTCTACTGAAAAATGAAATGGGATACTCCAATACTTCAACATTCTTCTGCAATAAAACGGTTGCCACTATATCAAAAGAGGAAAACAAAAAAATCAGAAAATCCTTGGAATAATCAGGACTGATAAGAACAGGTGCCTCATTCAATTCCCTCTTGTTCTGGTTAAAGAATTCTATGGACTCAGTAGTCCCTTTTACTTTGTTCTCCTTCTTAAACGTTGTTGTGATATGCTTCACCAATTCAACAAAATTACAAACAAACCTCCTCAAGAAATTAATTTTTCCCAGGAAGGACTGAACTTCCTTCTTGGATCTGGGAAGTGATAAGTCTTGGATGGATTCCACCTGGCTAGGATCAATTTTTACTCCTTTGTATGATACTATGTGTCCCAACAAATTTCCCTCCTACATGGAAAATAAAGATTTCTTGGGATTGAGGGAGAGACCAAACCTTGTTCATTTCGAGAAGACCTTTGTCAGATGTTGACAATTCTCTTTATCAGATATGGAAAACAATGTTATGTCATCCAGATAGATGACCATGAATTTATATTTCCCCCCAATAAAGGCTATGTCCATGGCTCACTGAAAGGTTTCCCCTACATTCATTAATCGAAAAGGCATTTTGGCATACATGAATGTGCCCTAAGGAGTGGTGAAGGATGTTTTTTCTCTATCCTCAAGTAGGATAGAGATCTTATTGTAGCTAGGAAATCCATCAATCATGGAAATCATAGATGCACCTGTCACCCTCTGTAGTATGTGTTCCATCTTTAGCAATGGGTAATTGTCCTTTCTAGAGCTCCTATTCAGATTTATGAAGTTGACACAGATCCTGATTTCTCCACTCTTGTTTCTCACTGGGACCATATTTGCTATTCACTTAGAATATCTCAAAGTCAAAATAATCTGAGCATCCAAAATATTCTTCACCTTCCTTTCCATAATAGGAAACAACATAGGGTTTATATGTTTCAAATTCTTCCTGACTGGTTTGGATTCCTCCTTCAGGTGGATCCTGTGTTCAATAACACTTGTTTCATCTATCCTAAGGTCTTCTTAGGTCCAAGAAAACACATCATAAAATTCTTTCAATAGTTCAGTATACTCGGACCTCTACTCTCTTGACATGATGCTCGACAATTTGACAAATTGTGGTTCCTGTTGTGTGCCAATATTGCACTCAGTCACATCAACATCATTATTTGAGATTTTACCCTTTACTGCCACATCATTTCCATCAAATAATATTTCTAAAGGGACTAGTACCTTTGGGATGTGATTTCTAGGCAACTGGACGATATAATGATCAACAATCTTGCTTAGAAAAATATCATCATGAGGACCCACTCCAGATTCAGGATCTTGATCAATGTGCAATGCTGAAAATTCATCAACTATATCAAGGAACCTTTTGATCTCAATATCATCCTCAAACACCTTCCAATGTTTGATATTGTCAGGTATAGAGGGTCTGTATTTCATTTCTATATCATACTTGAGTTTAGGAGGTAGAGGGACTCTGAAATTGCTTTTTGAGGAAGGCAAAGAATCAACCACTATATTTTCTTCTCTATGGATGAATGAAATGTTGAAAGCCAAGGAAAAACTGTTAATCAGGTCCCATACTTCATTTCGGTAACTTTTGAGCCGAGGGTGTTTAGCTTGATATAGATTTCTGATTTGATTAAAAATCAATTCTTCATCTCCAAACACTGATATCTCTTCAATCCATATGTCTTTTGCAGCCCTCAAACCTAGAGCAAGGGATTCATATTCTACCACATTATTAGTAATTTCAAATTCTAACTTGTAGGACAAAGATATAGTTTCCTCAGCAGGGGAAACAAGGACCACTCCAGCACTAGCATTCTCTAGAAGAGGCTTCAGTAAAGAGCATTTTACACACTGAGGTAATTGGAGGAGAATCCTTGCAGAGAGTAATGGACTTTCTGATCTAAAGAGGAGGTTCAGAACCATTGGTGAGATATAGTAAGTTGGATCCTAAATTAGTGTCAAGGGAGAAAATAGGATGATTGGTGGGATCTGCTTCATCACTGACAATCTAGGCCAACTGAGCTTCTTTTTACAATATCCTATGTCCCTGTTGTTGGCATTAGAAGTCACTCTTGGATTGCAGCAGGAGTAAGCCTGAAGCCCATCAATTTATGTCACTATTTGTTGATAGAGGGTGATGAATGGAAGTAAACTTAGAACAATATCGTTCTAACTCAGAAACTAGGCCACACATGGACAAGCATATGAGGTCTTGGTTCAACTTCAGACAACAAGTTGTAATAACGGTGAGTAGGAGGAAGACTTCTGTGAGTAAATGTGAAGGGTTGTTGTACGCATCAAGCTTCCAAAAGACTGTAGAAGAAAACTTTGAACACGGTAACTTCTTATATTCAAAAGTAGAAACACTAAAAGAACATAACAATGTTATAATAAATCCTTTATCATAACACAATCATGACGATTCATGTGAATCATTCAATCATGAACCCTTTCAGTATGAGATCAAAAAAATATGAAAAAGAGAGATGCCTTACATTAAACAAGGAAATTTCATATACAGATACATAGCTAGAAAAACTAGTGCTTCATTAAAACATTACAATCAGGAGCTCTGCTCTACCATCCATGCTTACAAAATATCAAAAACTGAGTATATATACTCAAAGCAATTCACCTCCTTGGCCCCAAGAGGGTAGCTAAGCTACCTCATTTAAGGATTTACGTACACATGATATTCCTTCAGACTGTACACAAAGCTTCTTGTCTGACACTGCTTCAGATGACATGGCTTCTGTAGGAAAACTATCCATTGGAGTACCACAAACTGACTACTTCTGACCCTTCCCATGCCTTCCATTTATGGATTGAGATGAGGTCTCAACCACCTACTCAATATTCATTAAATTCTTCTTCCATGGAGGGTGTCTGAGACTGAATACATAGAGAGTGACCACATGTCATTTTTCTAAAGCTTGGAGGCCAGCCTTCATTTCTTCAGGTTTCACTCTCAATGTAACCACAGGGCCATGCAACTGTCTTCAAGGAGGTGATTCTCGATGCAGTGAAGGAGTGACCCCTTGTCTTTCAAAGTCTCGATAGCCAGAATGAAGAAACAAATCCTGGGGGGATTTACAATTCATGTTTTGTATTTTAGCGATTCCCGATGCAGTGGAGGAGTGACCCCTTGTCTTGCAAAGTCCCGGTAGTCGGAATGCCAAAACGGCTCCTGGGGGGATTTTACATTTTGCGTTTCGGGTTTTGGCAATTCCCGATGCAGTGGAGGAGTGACCCCTTGTCTTTCAAAGTCCCAGTAGCTGGAATTTTGAAACGACTCCTGAGGGGCTTTTACATTTCTCGTTTTGGGTTTCAGTGATTCCCAATGTAGTGGAGGAGCGACCCCTTGTCTTTCAAAGTCTCGGTAGCCAAAATCATGACCGAGCCTAAGCAGGATCCATGTGTCACAACTGGATTTGTTGACTACAATCATTTCGTGACTTTGGCCATAAGAGATGAGCCCATGTGCTAAACCTCATGCAAATCCATGACTCAAGCTTACCCGATTACCGTCGATCTACTCCATCTATGGATCGTCATCGTTGAAAACAAAATGCCTGTTTGCTTGATTTTAAGCCCAAAATGGACTTCTCTATGTGTTGCACTTGGCGCTCATGACTGTGGCCTTTGAACAAAATGCATTTGAGGGGTTTTAAACCCCATTTCTACGCATTTACACCAAGGGCCCAAAATCGGAGACAAACACCCCCTTGCAAGAATTGGCACTAACATTAGGCTCCATGGGGGATAGAGTCATCCCTGAGATGCTCTAAGAACTCCTTCTATAGTTCTAGTTTCCTTTTGTTGGGCTATGGAGTCATTTATTAAGCTGAAAATGAACAGAGAAACAATATTTACAAAAACAGAGGAGCCATCTAAGGCTCAAACAAAACATTTCTTCAGGAAATGCCCATTTTCTGAGCCGTTAAAAACTTCTTAACCCTCCAAATCCTACAACTTGTATGTGTTATTTAAGAATACTTCAAAGATTTTGAAGGGCCCAATCCAAAGGGCATCAAACTTGTTTTGTTTTCCCCTATCCTGCCTGGGTGCATCCCACTTAAGCACTAAATATCCCATCTTGAATTCCTCCTTCCTGACCTTCCTGTCAAAGGCCTACTTGATATTCTGATGATGGCTATGAGCTATGTCCATTACCTTCTCCCTGGCCTGTTGTACTTCCACCACTTGATGAATTGTTCTGACCATATGGTTTGTCTCTCCTTCATGATCTTGAAATAATTTCGCTACAGGTAAAGCGAGCTGAGTGGGAAACACAGCCTCTGTCTCATAAAATTTTTGAAAAGGTGAGGTGCCCAGGGACTTCTTTGTTGTCACTCGATTGAGCCATAGAGAGAATTTGAGCTTTGAATCCCAGGCCCTCTTATTGTCTTCCAATAATATTTTAATGAGTTTGATTAGACTTTTATTGGAAGATTCTACCATTCCATCTCCCTAAGGATAATAGGGAGTGGAGTGAATTAGTGAAATCTTGAACTGCTCACAGAACTTAACCAGAGGCTCAGACTTGAAAGAAGCAACATTATCAGTGAAAATTCTGCTAGGACAACCAAATCTAGCTATGATATCCTCCAGGAAGATGATAATTACCTTGTGTGAAGAACTCTTGGTGGGGGCAGGTTTTATCCACTTGGTGAAATAGTATGTTGTAGTTAGGATCTGCTAGTGCTAGCCACTTGAAGGAGGATGAATTTATCCAATGAAGTTCAACCCCCACTATTGAAAGGGCGTTGAAGCTACTACAGGATTTAGTGGCAGAGATTTGAGCTGCTGCTTTCCTGAGAACCTTTGGCATTTGATGCAAGCTATGACTTCTCTACAGACATCAGTGAATAAGGTGGGCCAGCAGTACCCATCCCTAATAATTTTGTGGCCTGTGATCTTCCAGAAATGATGCCCTCCACAAAGGCCGCTATGGAAATCAAACATAACTTTATGGGCTTCATGTGGGTTCAGACACCTTAGAAACACCCCTAGAGGATCTCTCCAATGCAAGACCTAGTCAATAAGGAAATATATGACTGCCTTGAGATTTAAATCTCTTTCCTTGATTTTTCCCATTCCATCAGGAGGCTTCAACTCTTGCAAAAATTACAAAATGTCTCTGTACTAGGTGCATTCTGCTTGTGATAAGCCACCCTGAGAGATTTTGCTGGATGACTCAGCTTGCTGATTTCTTGAGTAATCATTGATGAAGCTAACCCCCAAGGCCTTGCAATTGGATTCAACCAACAACTTGGCTAAACCCTGCCCTTTAACCAACTTGGTGGGATTTATCTCCAGGTCAAACTCAAGGATCTTGGCAATCCATTTACCTCTTCTCCCATCTATGTCAGGTTGTATAAGGATGTCTCTCACAGAGGCTAAAAGAACATATGCAGTCACTCTTGAGTGCAAGACATAGACTCTAAAAACTTTGAGAGCTTTCACCAAGGCATAGGCCTACATCTCCATGATCTCATACCTGATTTCTGCATCTCTTAATGACTTACTGAAGAAGGAAATGGGTTTCTCTCGCCCTTCATCATTTTTCTGCAATAAGACCACTACTACTATATCAAAAGAAGAAAAAGAAAAAATTAGGAAATCCTTGGAATAATTGGGACTGATCAACATAGGTGCCTCAGTCAATGCCCTTTTTATTTGGACAAAAGATTCCCTGGGTTCAACAGTCCATTTTACTTTGTTTCCCTTTATGAGCATGGTTGTGATGTGTTTCACCAACTCAACAAAATTTGAGATGAACCTCCTCAAAAATTTAATCTTCCCTAAAAGAGACTGGACTTCCTTTCTAGACTTGGGAAGTGATAGGGTTTGAATTGAATCTACCCTGTTGGGATCAATTCTCACTCCCTCTGTTGATACTATATGGCCTAACAACTTCCCCTCCATAGCAAACAAAGATTTCTTAGGATTTAAGGAAAGGCCAAACCTCCAGAATTTCAAGAAAACTTTCCTTTAGTGACAGTGGTGCTCTTTATTAGACCTGGAGAAGACTGTGATGTCATCTAGATAGATCACCAAAAACTGATCTTTCTCCCCGATGAAAGCTATGTCCATGGCTCACTGAAATGTTGCTCCTGGATTCATTAATCCAAAAGGCATTTGGCATACATTAATGTGCCCCAAGGAGTGGTGAAGGTTGTTTTTTCTCTGTCCTCAGGCATGACTGATATCTGATTATAGCCAAAAAAACCATCAATCATGGATATCCTAGATGCACTAGTTACCCTCTACAATATGTGTTCCATGTTGGGCAAGGGATAATTATCTTTCTTTGAGCTCCTGTTTAGGTTCCTGAAATCAACACGGAGACTGATTTCTCCACTTTTCTTCCTCACCGGGACCAAATTGGCCACCCACTCAGAATATCTAAAGGGGACAATGATTTGGGAATCTAACAACTTCTTCACTTCTCTCTCCATGACAGGAAATAACATGGGATTTATCTATCTTAGCTTCTTCCTAAATGGCTTATCCTCTCCCTTCAGTGGGATCTTATGTTCAGTGACAGTTGTGTCATATGTCTTGAGGTCTTCATAGGTCCATGCAAACACATCAGAAAATTCTCTTAACAACTTGGTATATTCGACCCTATGCTCTTTGGTCAAACTATTTGACAACTTGACAAACTTAGGCTCCTCCTATGTGCCGATGTTGCACTCTGTTGTATCAACATATCCATTTGAAAACCTACCCTTTATTGCCATATCATTTCCATTGAAGAGTCTTTCTAGAGGGACTAGTCCCTTCGGAATGTGATTGCTAGGCAAATGAATAATATGGTGATTAGCAATTTTATTTAAAAATATCTCAGGGTGAGGGTGACTTTCGAGATCAGGATCCTGATCATTGTGCAGTGCACAAAATTCATCGACAGACTGAAGAAATTTTTTGATTTCGATATTGTCTTCGAATAACTTTCAATGCTTGATATTGTTCGGGATAGATGGCCTATATCTTATCTCAACATCATATTTGATCTTAGGCAGCAGAGGGATCCTGAACAGACTAGCTGAAACAGCTAGGGAATTGGCCAAAATATTTTACTCTCTTGGAATAAAATAAATGTTGAATGCTAAGAAGATATTATCAATCAGGTCCCACACCTCATTTTTATAACCCCTGAATAGAGGATGCTTAGCCCGATAAGCATTTCTAACTTGCTAGATTATCAACTCAACATCTTTGAACACTGCTACCTCCTCAATTCCCATTTCTTTTGCAACCCTTAAACCCATAACAAGAGCTTCATATTTGCCATATTATTGGTAGCTTCAAATTCTAGCTTGTATGACAGGGATATGGTTTCCTAACAAGGCGACACAAAAACCACTCCAGCGCCAATGCCTTCACTAGAAGAATCTCTGTCAAAGAACATCTTCCAAATAGAGGTGGTTGGAGGAGGTATCTTGTGATTAAATATGGGTTTCTTTCTGATTTGAAAAGGGGCTTATGGAGTATCAGTGAGTTGCAGTAAACTAGACCCCCAATCAATATCAAGTGAAAATATAGGATGATTGGTGGGGTTTGCTTCATCACTAACAATGTAGGCCAGCTGAGCTTCTCTATACAACCTCCTGTGTTCCCCTCCAAAGACTGAAATGGTGGCATATGTGAGATCCATCTGTAATGTTCCTCCAAGTTTTATAATCCAATATCTTGACAACAACATGCCGAACTTGGGAGGAACATAAGCTACTACAATGTCCATGACCACACTCTTCATTGGCAGCTGAAATAAAGAGACCACCAAGTATTTGATGACTCCAAGGCATTGCACCCTCCTTGAATCAAAATAGTATAAATCGTGATAATCCTTTGTCACTTCTAGTCCCAATTCTTCCATGACTATTTTGGCCATAAGGTTGTGGGAAGCTCCTGAATCCATGAGGCCATTATGCAGCACCTTATCATGTATGTTCAGGGATGTGTAGAAGGGAGGGAATGAATCATCTCTGTCTTCCACCATGGGACCTAGGATGACTGCTGGATTCTCATCTTGAAGATTTACTGAGTCTATGGAGGGCTGGGGGGACTCAGATTGTAGCAGTTTGGAGGGGAACCTTTTGAAATCTTCATTTTTAACTAGTTCTAAGAGGGGTACGAGAATTCTAATATTTTGGATTTCATGCTCAAAACTAAAGAAGGAAATAGGCTTAGGAGATTCCCTTACCTCAGATATATATTCTTTGGATGTTGGGGAAGTATTCTGAGTTTTATTTTCTTTAGTAGTGATTGTTGCATGTTTAGCAGGTTTTTCCCCTATGAGAGGTTGATCATGGCTATCAAAATTCCCTTCTTTCTTCTTTGACTTGAGATGATATCTGTTAGGAGTGTTGTTGGCCTTTTCCCCTTTAGTCCACTCATTGATTTGAATGTTCATAAGGGATCCTTCATATGCAGATTGAGTCAAATGGGGAAAAGGAGAAGTGTCTTCAATACAGTGAATTTCGAGGTCGAGCTCATCTATCTCTTCTCCTTCCTCATGAGAAACTAGGCTATTTTGGAGAGGGGTTTGAATCCTATGATCATCTCTGTATTTTCTCCTTTGTTTCCTTGGAAAATCCTATGGCACATTGTTTCTAGGCCTCCTGAAGGCTCTGTTATTAGTATTTTGGGGATTTCTGTACATGGGCTTCCTTTCTAACTCCCACTTTTCCATTCTAGCCGAAAGCGACTTTAGCATTTTAGTTACCTTGTCCGTCTGAAGGGGAAGGGGACAAGAATTGGATGGGGAGGCTTCAGGTCTCTTCCTGGATATGTCTCTATCTGCCGTATTCCTGAGTCACTCAATAGCTAATACGTTAGATTCTACTTCCACAGCTGCATCCTGCATGTGAGTTAGAGTAGTGGCTCTCCTTTCCCTCAATAGAAGGCAGAAATCGGGATCAAAAGCACTAGCATAAATGATATTAGCAGAGGCTTATGAGGGATTTATTTTAGCAGGGATCTTATTGTACATTTTATTGAATCTTTTGGAGAGGTCAGAGACAGACTCTCCTTCCTTTCTCTTCAAAGACCCGAACTCTATCATGTAATACATGAAGTCTTTTTTGTCTCCCCACTGTATCAAAAAGGCATTATCCAAACCATCAATCCCATCGATAGATCCATAAGGTAGGGACCTAAACCAATTTATAGCCTCTCCTTCAAGGCTATGGATGAAAATCCTCATCCATACATCTGCATGCATGATAACATGATCATCTGTAAAACTATAAAAGGTTTCAAGGTGTTCTTCTGGAGCTATGTCCCCTTCATCTGTAAACTTGGGCAGCTGCTTTACGTAGCCATCTGTTGGAAGGGAATTGAGAGGTTGAGGTAAGAAAAGGGGAGCATACCTAGCAGGTATTATAGCCTCCATTCTAGTCATGGGGGGATTTTCTCCTACCATAGGAATATTAGATGGAGGAGAACTCAGAGGAGAAGGAGCTCGAACATGGGATACTAGAAATGAGCTTCCAGGTGGAAGGGGGAACAATGGGGGATTCAGAGAGAAGGATAAGGGGCCTTAGTCAGCAGATTCTTCTCTCTGTGTAGTAGCAACAATAGTAATAAGAGGAGGAGTGGTAAAGCTAGGGGTGGGGAAATATTCTATGATCCAGGGTCTACGCCAAGGTATAGCTTCAGGGGAGAGGGGAGTGACAAGGATTTCTCCCTCCAATCCCAAACCAGGAGGGGAAAACTCAGTAAGAACACTTCCAAAATTTAGGAAATGGGAAACTTCAGAAAAAGGCCTACTAGGAAGCTGAGAAGAAGAAAATGGAGTTTCTACAGAAGGGGATGGAAAATTACCTAGTTTAGCGGTGGAAGTTTCTCCCTCAGAGGCCTTTCCTTTTCTGATATTCACCTCCAGATAAGCTTCAGGGGTAGCTAGAGGCAGCTATGGATGGGACTGCATGTGTATACCTCTGTAAGACACAACTAAAACAAAAGTTTTGCCACAGTGGAGTCATCACAATGGAGTCACTAGGTGCACGTAGAAATCTCGTAGGGCTCTGATTCCTGATGCACCTTCAGAATCAGAGGATCGATGTCATTTGATCCTAGGGAAAATTTTCAACTTTTTCCTCGGCAACAACACCAGAGATGTTGGTGTCATAAGTCACTCCTGGATTGCAACAGGAGTAATCTTGAAACACATCAGTTTATGTCACTATTTGTTGATAGAGGGTGATGAATGGAAGTAAAATTGGAACAATATTGTTCTAACTCATAAACTAGGCCAAGCATGCACAAGCATATGAGGTCTTGGTTCAACTTCAGACAGTAAGTTATAATAAGGGTGAGTAGGAGGAAGACTTCTATGAGGAAATGCGAAGGGCTATTGTAGGCATCGAGCTTCCAACAACCTATAGAAGAAACATTAAACACAAGAACTTCTTATATTCAAAAGAAGAAACACTAAAAGAACATAACAATGTTATAAAAAATCCTTTATCATAACACAGTCATGATGATTCATGTGAATAATTTAATCATGAACCCTTTTAGTATGAGATAGAAAAAAGATGAAAAAGAGAGTTGCCTTACATTAAACAAGGAAATTTCATATACAGATACATAGCCAGGAAAACCAGTGCTTCATTAAAATATTACAATCGGGAGCTCTGCTCTACCATCCATGCTTACAAAATATCAAAACCTGAGTATATATACTCAGAGAAATTCACCTCCTTGGCCCCAGGAGGGTATCTAAGCTACCTCATTTAAGGCTTTATGTGCACATGATCTTCCTTCAAACTGTACATGTAGCTTCTTGTCTGACACTGCTTCAGATGACATGACTTCTGCAGGAAAACTATCCATTGGAGTACCATGAAAAGACTATTTCTAACCCTTCCCATGCCTTCCATTTATGAATTGATCTGAGGTCTCAACCACCTGCTCAATATTCATTAACTGCTTCTTCCATGGAGGGTGGTTGAGACTGAATACATAGAGAGTGACCACGTGTCAATTTTCCAAATCTTGGAGGCTAGCCTTCATTTCTTCAGGTTTCTCTCTCAACGTAACCACAAGACCATGCAATTGTCTTCAAGGAGGATTTTACATTTTTCATTTCGGGTTTTGACGATTCCCAATGCAGTGAAGGAGGGACCCCTTGTATTTCAATGTCCCGGTAGTTGGAATGACGAAACGGCTCCTGGGGGGCTTTTACATTTTGCATTTCAGATTTCGACGATTCCCGATGTAGTGGAGGAGCAACCCCTTGTCTTGCAAAGTTCCGGTAGCTGGAATGTCGAAATGTCTCCTGGGGGGATTTTACATTTCATGTTTAAGGTTCCAGTGATTCCTGATGCAGTGGAGTGACCCCTTGTCTTTCAAATTCCTGGTAGCCGGAATGCCAAAATGGCTCCTGGGGGGATTTTACATTTTTTGTTTCAGGTTTCAGAGATTCCCGATGCAGTGGAGGAGTGACCCCTTGTCTTTCAAAGTCCCAGTAGCCGAAATCACGACCGAGCCTGATCAGGATCCATGTGTCCCAACTGGATCGGATGACTACGATCATTTCATGACTTTGTCCATAAGAGATTAGCCCATGTGCTAAACCTCATGCAACTCCATGACTCAAGCTTACCCGATGACCGTCTATATGCTCCATCTATGGATCCTCGCCGTTGAAAACAAAATGCCCGCTCGCTTGATTTTAAGCCCGAAATGGACTTCTTCTTTGTGCTTTGCTTGGCGCTCATGACTGCAGCCTTTGAACAAAATGCATTTGATGGGTTTTAAACCCAATTTCTACACATTTACACTAAGGGCCCCGAAATTGGAGAGAAACACCCCCTTGCAAGAATTGGCGCTAACACCCGCCCAAACATAAGAATGGTATCATATGTGAGGTCCATATGCAAGGTTCTTCCTGGTATTTTTATCCAAGATCTTGACAACAACATGCCAAACTTGGGAGGAATGTTAGCCACCACAATATCCATGACCACACTTTTCATGGTCACAACCAGATCTTTAATGACCCCAAGACATTGCACTCTTCTTGAGTGAAAGGAGTACAAATAATGATAATATTTTGTAACTTCTAGTCCTAGTTCATCCATGGTAGTTTTGGGCTTGAGATTACGAGATGCCCCTAAGTCCATCAGGTAGCTATGCAACACCTTGTCATGTATGTCAATGATGTGTAGAAGGGAGGGGATGAATCATATCTATCTTCTACCATAGGACCTAATATGACTATTGTCTTTTCATCTTGGAGATTTATTGGGTCTGTGGTGTTATCACCCTATAAGTTATAGGATCAACTGTTGACTGGGATATTATCTATCTCTAGTGTTTTTGTCGACA
>JASDQU010193285.1:8763-19321 GCA_032191745.1 Picea mariana | reverse complement strand
TGCTCCAAAGTGGATGACTCAGGCACATGAGAAAAAGTCCTTCTTTGCTCCTATATGCTCTTGTGGCCTAGCTCTCCAGGTGAAAGACCAATCCGAGATCTCCATGCTGGCTGCCCGAAATTCTACTACTGCCCAACAAGCCACACAACAAAAATTTCTGCTGCCCAGACCCTGCTACCCATTGTCCGGACCTGTTGTTGGCTGCCCTGACCTTGCTCCCTGGACCCGCTACCTGAACCTGTTGCTCTGCTGCCCGGACCTCTTGTGGTCTGCGCGACTGTTGCTCAGGGTTTCCTGAGCTTTCTATTCGCTGTCCGTCTACTTCTGTGGGCTGCCTGACGACTCTGCTGGGCCTGCCTGAGGATTCTTGGGCCCTCTAGCACTTATGTTGGCCTGCGGCCCTGCCAACGCACGACTCTGTTGCTGCTGCAACGGCGATTGGTTGCCGACGATAACATGTGCCCAAACCACTACCTTTGCTGGCTCTTCTATTCGGTAATTCCTACCATCACCTTGCAGTGTTCTCCACCTCCGCTTTTGCTGTCTATGCCCCACGCACCAACTGCTACACGTAACTTCAGCTTGATCTCAGCTCGACGACTGTTGCTCCCAGCGCCCGCAACCTCCTTTAGCGCTCAACCCTGTTGGTCTGCCTTCCTTTGCTGCGCAACTTGGCCTCTACCTCTGTCGCGACTCCCTGCCTTCAACACTCGTCGTTTCCTCTGCACACCCTTTTCTACTGTCGGCTCTGCCGCTGTGACAACTACTCCTCTATAGTCCTGCATCCCCAGCCCGAGTCTCCTCCTTGATTCGTCCGCCGCCCTTCAACCCTGTCTGCCCCCTTAACTTACTCCCAATGACCGATCTGCTTGCTCACACGAACCCTCTGACAACTGCTAGCCTGTACAGCCGTATGAATGCCGTACGACTGTATGTTTCCTCTTTATTCATTTATTTATTTTCTTAAATCTTTACCCGCAGCATGCAAAAATCAACTTTTCCGCGCTTCCAAGTTATGATTTCTGTGTACAACCTGGCTTTCTCCTTAGAGTTGATCACACTCTGATACCATGTTAAATTTCGACACCCAACACCTAACAAATTACTTCCTAGTAAACTCTTGCTGTAATAGACTCATTAAGCAAATTTACTGAATAAAGCATGACTGAGTTTTAACGATCAAAATAAATAAATCAGCAGAAGCATAATAAGGAAACCACACACATTTGCACACGTAATTTTCTGGGTAAAAACCCCTCGAAAAACCCCGAAGGGAAAACCAATATCTTGTTGATTTTATTAAGATATATTTGGGCTCCTGTCCCGGGATAATGGCCTACCCGAGGAAGATACAAAATAGTAAATAGCCTAGCCTAACTCACCTCAAGATCTGCCCTTCGATCTTGTTGGCTGCTATTACCTTGCTGCCCCTTTGCTCCTTTCCTCGGACCTTGCTGCGACACACTTGGATGAAAGTCCTTCTCCACCCAATCGATGAGATCTCCTATCTCACTTTGTGTGTGTCTCCTCCTCTCACTTAAGCTTCCTTTTATAATATTGAGTGATCAATGGTTGAGATTGTTAAATTTCGCAGCATCGACAGTCATTCTCCAATGAGAGGCCATGTGAGCCACCTTGAGGCTAGCCAGGGAGATTTGGTGAATCAACCAGTCTTGTGAGGTATTGGCAAAAGCCAGGGGGAACGTACAACCTCTATGAGTCAAACCAAAAGTCAGGATGAACGAGATGCTATATGATCTTGTGAGTCTAGCCAAGGTAAAGGAAGAAGCTTTGTAAGTCTAAGACAAAAGTCAAGATGTAAGTCTAATGCAAATGTTAGGGGGAACGTACAACCTCTGTGAGCATAAACAGTCTTGCAAAAGTACGGGGGAACGTACAAACTCTGTGAGCATAGATAGACTAGTGCAAAAGTCAGGGAGAACGTACAACCTTTGTGAGCCTAGTTAAGCTTTTTGAGCCATAAGCAAAAGTCAAGGCATCTAGCAAAAGTTAGGTTGAATGTACAATTCCTATTAGCTAGAGACAAACAATCTTCTTTATGCAAATAATGTAAATGTAATGATCTAGTGCGTTGGCACATATAACTTTATCCTCCAGGAAAAGAAATTCGAGTGCCTAACTTAGTTGTAAAAGTCGATTTGCATGTTTAGTCTGAGTTGTCAAACTCAAGTTGTAAAAGACAAGTTGTATGTGGTAAAAGTCAAGTTTACAATTCGAGTTGCATGTCGAGTTGCATGCATGTCAAGTTGCATGTTGTATGTTGCATGCATTTCAAGTCGCATGCATGCATGTCAAATTGCATGTTGAGTTGCATTGCATGCATGTTTAGTTGCATGTTGGGTTGGCATGCCGTGCATAAGCCAAGTCTCAAGGGTGAGTTGTCATGCAAAGGTTAGTCACAAGTCAAGTTGTAAAAGACATGCAAGCTCCTTCTAATTCGAGCTCACACTCCTCTCCTTTCTACGCCTCTATATACAGAGCTCGACCCCTCTTCATTACACACTTTGGTATGCAGCGCAAGAGTGAAGGGAGGACTCTCTTGTAGGTGGATGTGAGTAGGCAACGCTTGAATTATTGCTGCTGATATATATACAAAGGCAGCACTTAAGTTATTGCAACTGATACAGTGTATTGGTGATTGTGTAAAAGGCAACAAGTTTTATTATTAGTGCTGGTTTATAACAATAGTATAGGACATCGAAGTTTTTCCTTTGTTTGCTGGTCATATAGTCAGGTATTTTCATGGTGGATTATTGTCCTTGATCTTACATACTATTTGCAATTAAAGGAAGATTGTTTGCTGGAGTTTTCTCCCCTTTTGGGTTTCTCTCGGGCAAATTCTTGTGCATGTGTGAGATTCTATTTCGAGTATTCATTTTGCTGGTTGATAAATCAAATTTTGGTTAAAAGCGTTGAAGAAACTAAAGAAATAATGCGCATATTAAATCAAGCTCGATAATTTAACAGAGATTAGATCTCACCTTCACTTTATGATCTAATGGCTAGGATTTAATTTAACTCACTATTGCCAAATACTTAGGCATTTGACTTAAATTAAACTCCATCAATTATAAAAGTACATTCATTTTAATAATCACTTTATTAAAGTGAATCTCCTAAGTCTTGAGAGGCATTAAGGACGACTTCCACATGTTAGACACAACCAATGTGGAAGTCCTTGTCCGATGCTACAAACATCAACAAATTTGGGGGGGAGGGGGGTTGCACGGGTGGGTCAAATTTCCACGACATTCCTGTTTTGAAAACTTGTACCTGTTGTTGTTGATTGCAGCTTCATGAGACATCCTCCAGATCGTTCTCCTCTGGACTGAGTTGAGACATCTGTGAGAGAGAGCCCAAGTGTTGGGTGTGCGTCAGACTCTGGATTGAGTTGTGATGACGTGTGGTCTCTTGTCTACTCCTCTGGACTGAGTTGAGATGACTTGAGATGGTCTCCTGCCTTGTACTCCTCTGGACTAAGTTGAGTCGGCTTGAGATGGTCTCCTACCTTGTACTCCCATGGACTTAGTTGAGTCGACTTGAGATGGCTCTTCATATGATACTCCTGTCACTGTGGACTCAGTTGAGTTAATTTGTTGAGAGTGACGTCCCCGTGGGTGAGCATAGGTGTATGTTTCCCTAGTGGCTGAGCACTAGAGGATGTATGAGATCCCTTGCTATATTGTCTGAGAGTAAGATTTGTTGTAACCCTAATTATGTTGTGAAGGGTACAAGTCGGCCCCNTTGAGTCGACTTGAGATGGCTCTTCATATGATACTCCTGTGGACTCAGTTGAGTTAATTTGTTGAGAGTGACGTCCCCGTGGGTGAGCACAGGTGTATGTTTCCCTAGTGGCTGAGCACTAGAGGATGTATGAGATCCCTTGCTATATTGTCTGAGAGTAAGATTTGTTGTAACCCTAATTATGTTGTGAAGGGTACAAGTCGGCCCCACCATGTGAAAGATAATTAATATTGTGTAATTATTAATTATATTATTAAGTTGTACAGGTCGGTCCTATTGTGCCAATAGACACATCGATTGATGTGATAGGTTTTGTATAAATAAGAGTGGATCCCCATTGTGGATCACACTCACTCACTTATCATCTCAGAATTTCAGACCTACTTGTACGACTGAAGTGTGCACCTCTCTTGGGCTCTAGTTTCAAGGTTGTAGAGCACCCTCTTGTGTGCATCTAGGGTTTATGGTGTGGGGGATCTTCTCTTGAGAATATAGCAAAGGATTGCTGGGTTTTTCCCTTGATTGAGAAGGGTTTTCCCAGGATACTTCTTGTGTTCTTGTGCATGGTTATTCTTCTTGTGATCTTGGTTATTGCAACACTTGTGTATGGTATTGCTGCATTGTTTATGGTTCAAGTACATGCTAAATGAAATAAACTTCATGCGTGAGCTTAACCATYAAAACTTAACACCTGTTTCCATGTTTCGTACGACTTAAGTTTCAAAGTTCAAACCACTAGAAGAGCTCATGCTTGTTAGTGTTTGGGGCTCTATTCCTGGCATTGTGAGTTACTGCTGTGGAGTACATCTGCAGGGTGATAGTGCCGTTTTTTTCGCAATTATCACTCTCAAGAAACTTTAGAGGGTCAAACAATGAAGTTTTAAACTCGTGATGAGGCCATGGAACCTTGTACAATATTCTGGCCAGGCTGGCTGGTGCGACCTTGCATTTCAAACGAAAAGAATGACTAGGCCCATACTGAGGAGTTCTTCATTGTTGACCATGTAGCTTATAAGAGTAATAAATCTGATATTTAAAATAGGCGGCCATAGTTTTTTACTTATTCTCAAGTCTCGACTACAAGATCTTCTGTTTGAATTAAAAACAATTCCTCAAACTCCATTAAGTAATTGTCAAAATCACAACCCTTATTGAATCCTGTATAAGAAACCTTCACCATGGCTCATGGTAAACACAGGCACCAATCTTGTAGCTAGCGTATGCAACTACTCCTAGTGTTCCCAATGAGGTAAGGGAAAGCTTGAATCTTTAGTATTTACACGGACTTAAAGAGAAAAAATAAATTTTCCCATACTCGAGTCATATTGCATGTTGTGTAAATGCACACATGAGACAAACTCAAAGGCTCAAGAGGTTATCATAGCTTGATGGAGATTTTGAAATGCATACAAAAGAAACCTTTTGCATATTGTATAATCTCTTTTGATCTACGACTCTTAATTGATCAAGCTATGGCCAACATAATTCACCAATACGGATCCTGTGTTTGTTATTATTTCAAGCTATGCTCTATCTTGCTTATTACTACTGTGTAATTATCTTATGATTGTATTCTATTATCTTCATGCTGCTATGTATTCAAATAAAGAACTCAATGCAGTGAACTCACACAATCATACACACTATATAACACAATGATCTACCTTGGAAACCCACTGTGGGCAAATTGCGAACAAATGGAGGCTTTGCTCAGCTCCAAGAATTCTTTGAAAGATGTAGATTATAGACAGGGTTTGGTTAGAGATTTGCTCCAATGCCATTGACTCAAAGGCTAAAGAAGAGAAAACTTCCTTCATTCCGCTTTCAAGGCTTTACACACTTCTTCCAAACACTTAGCTAAGCTTTGGATTGGCGTGTTTTTGAGTCTCTTGCCTCTTGGGATTATGAACAAAGCCAATTTGGCAACGCCTTCTCTTTGTTTCTTTTAAGGTTGGACTCTCCATCCAAATTGTAGGGGATCTCTTTCTATGGACTCCAATAACAAGTTTGTCCCATCCTTTCCCTTTGGGATCATGGTTCTGGCAATGGGTATAAAACCTAGAACGACTTCTTCCCCTTTATGCAAAGAACACTGGATCTCCTTTTCCATCAATCGAAAGGCCGTGTCCTCCTTTTATTCGTTATATAATGGGTAACTTCTCAAATCGACCTTCAATGCCCTCGAATCACTATTAACGATCCCAAAATGCTGAACCTTCATTAGTTGAACATGGGTCTACTACTCTTAATGGGCGCTTGAGCTCTTTCCCTTTATGCATGGAATATGGATGCTGATTGTGTTCTTTCTGTCATGACATTGTCCAATGGGAACGTCCAAAGGATCAAATTCCAAATTGTAGGAACGAAGCTGAAATCCTTGTCCCTTCTTTTGTTAAGCTTTTATCTCTCTCCTTCCAAAAGGCCAAAAGATCCCTAAGAATTAGTTATGGAAAACTAGCCGTCTCCTCGTGGTACTTGTCCACTCATCTTCATTCTCTCATAATGGTAAATGCCTAAGAATTTGTTATAGGCATCTTTGTGGATGGTGGGCTCCAGTTGTGTGTGCAAAGGCCTTTTTGGCCCTTTTTTGATTGCCATATGGAAACTATTCATTGGCTGTGAATTTCCTTCTGGGTGACCCCTTTCTTTTTGGTACCCTTTTCTTATTGTGTATCACTGTATGATTGGATGTTGAAAGGGCCATAGGAGAAAAGGCTTGGGTGCTCCCTTCAATCCAAGTAAAGTCTTTTAGTTGGGGTGGAGAAGGGAGATAATTACTCCCCCCTTTTCCATGGTCCATGTTCTACCTTGCATTGGTCCTGCCATCTCTTCTTTGGGATGGAGGGTGGAGGTAATCACCTCTTTGCAATACTCCATGCCCTTGCCTCTCTACCTTGGCCACCTTCCTTGGGGGCAGAGGGTAGAGGTAACACCTTCGGTTCCATTGACGTTTCCCAACTCCATTGCCACTCAAAAATTGCATTAGTCAATTTCCTTTGGGGCGGAGGGTAGGGGTTACACTTCTGCCTCTAACTATGCCAATGATTTGCCTCCACCTACCTTAGACTTAGCCCAAAACTACATTAACAAGGCTACAATCAAGACCTTAACACAAGCCCACAATCTTGGCGATTACACCTACAACTTTGGGCAAATCAATGAACATGGCCTATGACCTGTGCTTCGATGAATACTTCAACATGCCTTTCAAGGCTCTTAACAAAATCTTCGTCAAGGCTTAAAAACAATTTCACCCTGTAAATTTTCTAGCCCTAGGTGACTGCTGTCTTATGTTTCTTTATTAAATAACTCAGATCTTAAATTACTTTAATAACAGAATTAAAATTCTGAACATGCAACAGTCACACATATAGCTGGAAAATATAAATAGCGGAAACATAAACACGATACAGCAATAATTACACCATCAAATAAGCTTTTCATTTAAATTCCAAGCTTAAAAGGAAACCTCCACAAGCTGTCAAACTAACAGCTGTACGGTATACACAAAAATTCAGATCTGCACTTATTGACATAAATTTGCCTGCTGGACAATTGAGAATCTACCTGCTTGATTTGCTGTACAACATTGTACAGACTGTACTTAGGCCTGCTTCTCGATCTCGACTCCTCCTGTGCTCTGAATCTGCTCAACTGATCTCTCGAGTCTTCTTGGTGTACAAAATTGTATGTTCAAGCTCTCCCATTTTGTTCTATTTATGCTTTGAGAGAGATAACTAATTCCCAAATCTCAGCAACTAATCTCCTTAATCCTAGCAACCACCTTATCTCAACAATGAGGTGTACGGCTAAACGATTAAATCAAATCTAACTCACTAATATTCTAGAATCTCTAGAATATGTCATTTAGATTTCTAAGATTTAAGAGATCTAGGGAAATATAACTTTCAATTTTATTTAATAAGTGAAATTACAAGAT
This sequence comes from Picea mariana, assembly GCA_032191745.1. NCBI lineage: Eukaryota > Viridiplantae > Streptophyta > Pinopsida > Pinales > Pinaceae > Picea > Picea mariana. The sequence goes on along the minus strand of JASDQU010193285.1, from coordinate 11,616 downwards.
GGTATTATTTCCCACTTTTACTAAGTGGTCACCAGAAGTTTTCTCGAACCACTTCTCACATGTTCAACCTAACTCGTGCAAGAAGCTCCTGCTCGATCTATATTTCTCAACACTCCCTCTTAGCGAGGAAGGAATTCTGCACCAATCCAAGTCTGTCTCTGAATGCTTCAAACTTCCCTTTTGCTAAGGGCTTGGTCAGAATATCAGCCACCTGCTGATTGGTGGGAATATACTAGAGTTTCATTGCTCCCTTTTGAATCCTGTCTCGAATGAAGTGATATTTGATCTCTATGTGCTTGGACCCACCATGAAACACTAGATTCTTAGAGAGTTTGATACAACTTTGATTATCACAATAAATCAGCGTGGGATCCAACTCCCGATCAAATAAACGTGCAAGCAACTTGCGAAGCCAGATGGCCTCACAACTAGCTGTACTCATTGCCATATACTTTGCCTCTGTTGAGCCAAGTGCCATGGAAGTCTACTTGCTGCTGAACCAAGATATCATCGTTGATCCCAAACTAAAGCAACACCCTGAGGAACTCTTTCTGTCTGCTGCACTGCCTGCCCAATTTGAGTCTGTATACCCCTGCAACTTCACCTCACCATCTCCAAGATATCTCAGCCCATACTCCACTGTGCCCCTCAAGTATTTGAGCACATCTTTTGCTGCTACCCAATGCTTTTGCCTAGGCTCCACCATGAACTGACTTAAGGTGTTCAATGCAAAATATATATATGGTTTGGTGTTGACCAAATGCATCAAGGAACCTATCAACTGCCTGTACAACGTAGGATCCACCAACTTTGAATTTGAAGCTGCCACCTTCTTCGGATTGGTGATCATGGGTGTGGCCATAGGTTTGCAATCTTCCATCCGAAACCTCTTCAGGATCTCCACTGTGTACTTACCCCGCCCAAGGAAAATCTCTCCTGGTCCTTGCCAAACCTCCAAATTCAAGAAGTAATGCATCATGTCGATGTCCTTCATCACAAACTCAACTACCATATTTGCTTTGCACCCTGCAATGAGAAACAAGTCATCTACATACAACACCAAAATACGCAGATCAATCCCAACAAATATATAATATAAGTTAGAATTTGCTTCACTTTTGGTAAAGCCCATACTCAATAAGTATCCATCAATCCTGGAGTACCATGCTCTTGGTGCCTGCTTGAGTCCATACAAGGCTTTCTCAAGCATGCAAACATGGGTTTACTTCACATTTACCTCAAATCCCTGAGGCTGTTCTATGTACACTTCCTCCTCAATAATCCCATTGAGGAAAGCTATCTTCACATCCATTTGATGTATCTTCCATCCCATAAAAGAAACTAAAGACATAATTGCTCTAATGGAAGTGTACCTTGCAACTGGAGCAAATGTCTCCTCATAGTCCACTCCCTCTTTCTAGGAGAACCCTCTTGCCACAAACCTTGCCTTGAACTTCTCGACGCTGCCATCTGCAACATGCCACCTGGAAGTTACTACCAACTTCCCCTCCGGTCTTGGCACTATGTCCCAAACATCTTTCTTCATGATAGTGTACTCCTCCACCATGCCATCCCGCCATACTTGGGGGTTTGTTGCCTCCTAATAATTGGAAGGCTCTGAATCTATGATGCTGCTCGTCAATTCCATGTAGTTTGGAAACTTCTTTGGAGGCTTGCTCTCCCTAAACGTACTCCTTAGCATCCCTTAATGTCTGAGTGAACCATCGAGGTCTCCTGACAGAACTGGAAGGGGCTAATGTCTCCTCCTCCTCACCTGAAGGCTACTGCCTTGAACTGGAAGCCACTGGTGACCCTGGCTCAACCTTTGGAGCTTCTTGCTCCTCATCCTTTGTCACTAGAATAGGCTCATGAGACTTCCTGGATGCAAAGTCTTCCTCGAACTTTACATCCCTGCTTATGACTGTCTTCCTTTGCTTTGGAATGAAGACCCTGTAGGCCTTTGAAGTCTTATTGTAACCTACAAACAAACCCTTCTCGCTGGAGGGCTCCAACTTGGTCCTCTTCTCTATAGGTGCATGGATATAAATTGGACAACCAAAAATGCAGAAATGACTTACCTCTGGTTTCACACTAGTGAATGCCTCCTCTGGTGTTTTGTCCTCCAAGATCTTATGCAGACACCTGTTCTAGATGTAGATTGCTGTGTTGCATGCTTCTGCCCAAAGAAACATTGGCAAGTCCTAGTCATGAATCATGGCCTTAGTAGCCCCTATGATGGATCGATTTTTCCACTTTGCAACCCCATTCTGCTGTGGGTTGTACAGAACAGTCAACTCCCTCTTGATAACTGCCTCTTTGTAGAAACCCTTGAACTCCTTGGAGGTATACTCGGCCCCATTGTTCGATCTCAAGACCTTGATCTTCTTCCTCGTCTGGTTCTCAACTAGGGATTTGAATTCCTTGAACTTGCTCAAGACCTCATCCTTGGTCTTTAAGAAGTAGATCCATGTCTTGCAAGAGAAATCATCGATGAAGGAAACATAGTACATGCTTCTGCATTGGTCCACAAACCTCTGAATGCACTAGGTCTAGAATATCTTTAGACCTATGCTCCCTGCTTGGGAAAGCAACCTTGGCATGCTTGTCAAGTGTTGCACCCTCTGCATACACCCTGTTACTCAATACTGAAATTTGGAAGACCTGTGACTATCTTCCTCAGAATAGGCAACACCTTTTGATGCAGGTGCTCGAATAGGTTCAACCTGTAACCTGTATAAATTGCCTTCCCTAACCTTGATCACTTGAGATGATTCTGGGCTAGACTCCTTCGTTCGAATAAGGACTTGTTGGTTCTTGAACTCTATTGCAAAGCCCTTATCTTCCGTAACGGAA
>JASDQU010193284.1:0-20011 GCA_032191745.1 Picea mariana | reverse complement strand
TAATAACTTTAGAAGAAATACAATGATACCAGATTAGCAAATTTCATTATTATATGTCAAGGCACAAAAATTATATCATTAACCAAACTTATCATTCATTCATCAACACTCAGAAATTAATTTGTTTCTAATCATACAATATAGATCAATTCTTTGGAACCATGATCATCGCATGAATCGACCCTCTCAACTAGCAAACAATATAAATGTTGCATTGTTTGGGTAGATTGTTTGGGGTGGTTAGGGTAGGAATCTATCGTGGTAAACCAACCAAGACAAAAGACATGAAAACACCACAACAAAATATGGTTAACAAACCTTCATACATTAGTGAAAGGAGGCAACGATTGGACTAATTACAAGGTCCTTTGGAATTCCTTAACATATTTTGGCTTCTTTGGGATGTGGAAAACAAGGTGTCATAAAAACATTGCAAGACATCAACACTTTAATCACCATTGACAGTGGAGTACTTCTGCAGTTTTATGACAGTCCTAGATAGATTTTTGGATAACACATAGGAGGTAATGTCAAGGATTTAAATAGAAGGATATATCCATCATACTTGTGTGTGATACCTCATCTAATAAAATAATTAAATGAGCCAAAAAAATGTTGGATAGAGAAAGAGATATATGTGTTAAGAGGGAGGCTTACTTGTAAGTGCAACTCGGACTAGGTTATAATAGGGTAACCCCCTTCCATTATACCTAATAAGGGTTAGTAGACTATAAATTAGGTTAAGGAACCATATATATACTTTCAGTAACTAAGGAAGGTTAGGATATCTATAAGGAAGGTATGTGAGTTAATGTTTTGGTGATTATTTCATAGTAAGGTTGTGGTGATAACCTAGTAGAAGATAAGGTACGTTAGGGTACTTCTCATTTACCTTGAATTTCCTAGTAGGTGAGTAGGGGAAGCCAAGTGATATGCCTTTTTAGAATCCAATAGTCAAGTTATATGATTTACCTGAATAAGGATTTGTGAGATATTTAAAGGTGAGATATGAATTTATGATGTTAAAATTTATGATGTTCATGTACATATCATGAAATCAAACCTAATTCATGTTATTTTTAAGGTTTTTTAGTTGAATCAATTAAATTGTGATTTAGCAATGAATGAGTCAAAACCTACCATAACTAACACAAGTGGAACCCTTAATTCATTGTGGTATAAATTTTCCTTGTAAATCCTTGAAGCAATACATCCTAGGATTTTGATCCCCCTCACCAAATATTGCATGGTTATNATAAATGAAAATGAAAATTGAACTTGTCTAAGGTACCATAACCACCTAAGAGTTCCAAACATTCAAAATATTGTATTTAATTTAAGAGGGGCATTGCCATCATGATCATCTTAAGTATCATCGTCATTATATGACTATAACCTAGTTCATGTATAAATGAAGTCCTTTAGTATTAGTAAACCCACCCTAAAATGTTTCTAATGACAATAATAAAAGCACCACTAAGACATCATCAATATACTAGCAAACACCAAAACCTACTTGGCATAACCTACACTTTTATGGTGCTTCATAGGGATTGATAATAAATGATGGTGTCATCCAAGAAAATCAAAGGCACTTGGCATTGGCATACTTTGGTTACATGTGCAATAAAAAGTAACAACAAGGCTAAGTTCAAATCCTATTGCAGGATTTCAACTTAGCAAGGGATCATCTACAAATACAATATGTTATAAAAGCACTTGATTGTTAAGTGTTTATGGGGTTAATAATGTTTTCTCTTTATGTTATTATTTATATAATGACTTAAGTAAGTGGGCCAATTGGGTCTCAATTCATACTCCTTCTCATCCAAATGGGTCCCAAGTCTCTATTGTTATAGGGTCTAGTCTATTGTTATCTTTGCAGGTGGATGTGGGTCAAGTATTGTAATATGGAGTTGGGATATAGTAACATGTTTGATTTGTTACAGTGTGTGTGTGTGTGTAATAACGTATATATTTTATTACATATATGTGTAATAAAACATACATATATATTCTAATACACATATATGTAATAACATATATTACAAAAAACACGAGTTGTAAGTTTGGCGAAGCTCATTGTGAGAGGCACTGAAAAACAAAGTATTCTCCATTCTATTTGGAGTTTCAAGGATTATGGTGGCTCCCTAATAGGGCTTGTCTCTGGATGCTTTCATGGATTTCCATCCTAGTCAATTGTCAAGTCCATTGTGTTGGCTAAATGACTTCAACGTACTATCCCATCTATTTCTTTGTTGATGGAAGTGTCATTTTGTGCGAAAGGTGGTGTGGTAAATAATTTGTTTGTTGGGTCCACCAAATTTGTATTTCAATATGTAGGACACTTTCATGAACTAATCATCAATATTTCAATATGTAGGACCTATTTTACTTTCATGTAGGACCTCTCATAGACACAGTGCTCCCTTACACATCAATGAAGTTTTTTTAAAGGGACAAATTAGTTGACATATGGTCAAAACTCTCTCATTGTTTCCATTATTGTGCCCTCTAATCAACAAAGTGAATATTTGAATTTATGTCAACATTAGAACAATGAGTGTTTATATAATGAACCTCTATATGGATTAACATGACCATGAGAAGAATAAAGTATGAAAATATGAAGAAAGTCTTGAAACCTTGAATAACCCTCCACATATTGTAGACATGAAGATTGAGATGATGAACATGTGTGAAAGAGTAAATGTTTGACATCACCATTTCCAACCCCTCATGTTTAATCCTTAATGTTAATGAATAAACAAAATAAATTTCATGGAACTAAAAACATTAAATTGTTGCCAAAATTGTGCCCTCTAATCGACAAAGTGGAGATTGGAATTTATGTCAACATTATAACAATGAGTGTTTATATCATGGACCTCTATATGGATTAACATTACCATGAGAGGATTAAACTAGGAAAATATGAAGAAAGTCTTGAAACCTTGAATAACCCTCCACATATAAATTGACAATGGCAATGTGATTTTGTTTCTTTGTCATGTGAGACACAATGAAAACAAGGGTAATGCTCTGAAAAAAAAAATATTATAAAATGATTGACATGACCATTTCCAACCCCTCATGTTTAATCCTTAAAACTTATTATTGCATCTTCCCAAAAAATTATTTTTGCATGTTGCACCAAGTTTAAAGTTTGCACATTGCTTGGAAAATGATGTTTGCCACATGTCACATGTCACAAGACTTTCAAAGTTGCATATATCATGTCACAAGATTTTGGAAGTTGCATCTTGCATATTCAACTTCTATTTGTTTCCTAGACTCAATAGCCCACACACAAGGCACCGGGTCTTGCTTGCATTCTCACGTCTTGAATCAAGTAGTATTGAATCAATATATACCAAGTCTTATAAGAGATGTCGAAATTATCATTAAGTGTATAAAAAAATTACATTCACAGATATGTACAAGCCATAGAAATAGCCTTGTGTATATTATCATATGAAAAACTACCCATAATGTCAATGCATTATATGCATCATTACATGTTCAGCTATATAATGTACATCTAACTATATTATAAAATTATTACATGACATCATGCATTTCGTTTAGTCTTCTTTTGTGCTTTCCACGTCTTAAGTAATTCATCCATCTCCAAGTCTTTGTTTATTGGGTGCTATTAAGCAATTGATGTTGTTTCAGTCATTTCACGCCGAGTACTTATGGTCTCGTACCCACGGCGTGGATGCTGCTGTGAGGGGCCATCACCTACAAAAATAAAAAAATATTGAATTTATATGGCCAATTTTTAAATATCATTGAAGTAGTTCATTAATATTAAGAAAAAAATATGCAATGTAATTATTTACGTGGTCCTCTAGTCGGCACCGTTGGAATGGTTGTCAGTCTGTTCACCTAATCTTCAGGTCGAGGAGGATCAACTATGACATTCTCTTCCATTGAAACATCAAAAGTTATAAGTACAAAATTTATAAGTACATTATTATTAAGTATATGATTAATATATAGACATTTTACAGTCATGGGCCTCAGTCACAGGAAAATATTGGGGTTTCACCTCACTGGGATGGGGTTGTTGGGGAGCACCATGATCTTCTGGTTGCATTGCATTATCAACGCTTTGTTGTCCAGTACTAATGGTTTCGTTGATAATGTTGCTCCCTTGATTAAAACAAAGTAACACATTAAATTATGGACGATATCAAACATTTACATATTTTATAAGTAATGAAAGGTTAATGTGGACTGATTTTTATTTACCTTATCCTGCAAATTGGATCTTGGGGTCTGCCCCATGCTTTTCCTATGATCAATCGTGGCTTTATAACCATACTTGTAACCAAGTTGGAGGTCTTCCTCTGTGGTTTCAGTTCCAAAGTCGTCGCCCTGCATTGCATAAGGGTATGGTTTTTTAATGTTTTTGGCTACAATTACCTTAAAGTTGTAAGGTGATACAAATAATTTTCTTAAGATGTTTGGGTACTTACGATTCATGACTATAACCTCAAGTATCTTCCCTGCCCTAGCTTGTGTTGGCCATGTTTGGAAATCCTTGCTTTGGTTGCCTTCGAAGTGTCAGGCAACCTATCATAAAAAATTTCAAGTATGTTATATATAACCACACTTTTATTTAGATCTAAAGAAAAATAAAGCTCGTATTGAAATCAAAAAATTGTAATTTACCTTGGTGTACCAATGATTTGTTCTCCTAATTTTTTTAAAATCTTCTCTTTTGCATCATCAATGATCGCCTTCCACTCCCTCTCTGGAATTGAGGGAGGACACTCATACCTAGGATTTCCTGCCAAGCTTCATCTATAAACATCTCGCGTATATTTTAAATATTCACCCGTTGCAAAGGTGATCACTTTTTTATTGAACGTGTCTATTCCAAAGAGGCCTTCAAGATAATCTATAAGTTCCTTTTTAAGGTTGGAATTCTGGAAATTCCACCTCATGCGTAAGGTTTCCCCAAAAATCAACAAGGCCTTGCTCTCTAGGTGCCTATAAAACAAGTCGTTTCCTACACACAAAAAGATATGATCATTAATTTTAAATTAATAATCTAGATGATTTCTGTATGAGAAGGACAACATTAAATGATTAAAATATGAATTAAAACTACCTGGGAGTCTTGATTGTTTTAATGGAAGTCCATTATCATCGACCAAAAATGTGCACGGAAGGGTCCCCGTGCTTGTCACACATCTAGTTCCAGGAAATGCAACCATCTCAACCACATCACCATGATCCTCATCTCTGCCACCATCTCTAGACTCTGATAGAGGTGTGGATGTCTGATGGTGTGTGTCATGGCTCCTATCTAAATTAGGTGTGGAAGATGGAGAAGTAAATAGTACTCTAGCAGTTGTATGGCCACCAGCATTAGGACTCTGTAGCGTCTCTGTAGCGCCACTACTACCAACACTGGGCTGAACAGACTCCAAAAATGTCTTTATAAAAAAGAAAATGTTTTTTTGTGAGATAATGTAAAAGTTAAAGAACAAAGTATCATAATTGAACATATGAGTACATTAAAAAAAAACACTTTAAATTATGGTTATTACCTTATATGTGTTAAGTTGTGACATAAGGAGCTTGATCTTTCCTTTGACGTAGGGAGTTTGATCTGGACGATCTAAGAAGCTAGGAAGTTCCTTGTTAGATTTAATGATCTTTTTTTTATTAAGACCATTAGATCAGTGGATGAATAAAACCCCTCCTCATCGACGAAATCATGATCAACATGGCCTGCGGACTACATATAATTTCAACAAAATCAATGTTATTTCAATAAAAGTATATAAGCAAATAATAAAAACAATGTAAAATGAAAGTGGAAATTGATAATCATTTACATGTTTTGCAGCTGGCCCTTTTCCACGATCATCCTTCCACATTATAATATAATTAGAACCCCCAAATATTTAAAATATTGTTAATGATAACAAAAAAACAATGTTAAAGATAATAAAAAAATATAATGCAATAAGTAGACGTTTCTTAAAGAGGTGTTGCATAAAAACCTGCACACTATTAGTCAATGTTTCTATTCGATTCAAATGGTAATCCATTAATAAATCTTCCCCGAGAGCTATCTTTTTTATTGTGCACAGGACTACCTGATTCTCTTCACGTCCCTCACATATGCAATTCGATTGTTTGTTTGTTGTCCCGGGTCGTGTGTTGTTTATAAACCCTGTGATATTGTCAGAATATTTAGGCCTTCCATCAATATAGATAGTCGCTCCCTTATTTTTATCCTTTTTTATTAGTTCGATATAATTTGCGGCGAGTGCATATCTTTGCATACTTCGCATGTACTGGACCAGCTGCATCCAATCGTTATAATTGTAACACGGTCCGACATAGTCCATCAATTCAGTTACTGTATTGTATTTTACAATTATTCCATCCATGGAAAATAGCCCCAAGCCATGTAGGGAGGATGGTGCAATGTGATATGTCCTATTGTTGACAACGAAGTCAACATCTATAGGAAGTAGTTCCTTAGGTATCCATTGTTTCACCAGATGATTATACATGAGTGGAACCTCTATGTCTCTTATGCTCTCATCATCATAAGAGCATGATCCTCCTTCGGCAACAAATAATTTCATGTGTCTACAAAATTTTATTCTGACTTTTTCACCTTTGGTCCTTGTTTTCTTATCATATCTACTAGATCCAGTCGCATTTTCGGCCTCTATTTGTCCTAAGATTTCCTCACTCGACAAAGAAATATCTGACAGGTACATGTTTGGTTGTACCTTCAGTTTCATGTGCACGTGTTGTTAGTTAGTAGTTCATCATCATATTCAAAGTTCTAAATAAAAATTTTATGTCTTTAGTTTTGGATGCACAATTAGACTAGGGTGCAATTACCAATATTAGTGGTCAACCACCTAATTTAATGTGATATCCCTCTTGATTTTGGACATATTAATGTGATAACACTAAGGACATGATAAATTTATCATATGGATCTAAGAAAAAAGTAGTATTAAGGTTGTTGTTTGTTGGATTTGTGCAAATAAGAATTATTATAAGAAATGTCCATTGAAGATGAGGGTCAATGCTATGGAGTAAGAAATCCAACCATCAGTTGGTGTGTTGGAAATCTTGGGTGATTTAGTTGGCAATATGTCTAAGGTAAGCCAAGATTAGAACTATACAAATATTAGTTTTGTTCAATACAATAGTAGAACTATACAAGTATTAGTTTTGTTCAAGCCAAGAGTAGAACTATACAAATATTAGCTTTGTTCAATCCAAGTTGAAGAATAAGTTAGTTATGGTGATGGTTAGCAATAGTGCAACCCACATTTTTATGTAGGAAGTAGTGGTTGTTAAACTCAATGTGCAGTTGAAATTGGTGCAGTCTCTTTTCAAGGCAGTAATATATAGTAGTTAGTTGACAGACATGTAGTTAGTTACTTTTTAGGCCATCGGGAGCAATTGGCCAAGAGTCCCCGAAATTGTTTGGGATGCGACTTGCAACTAGGCATAAAATGAATATCAAGACTCAGATTGAGGAACTGTCCACTCATATGGATTACTGGGGTAGGATTTCAGCTAGATCACCCCTCACTCCCGGGTGCCATGCCTCGGAAGTTGATTTACTCATTGATTTCGACAACTAGTGTTTTGCTCAGTTTGAAGCAATGCAACATTTCGATTAAGGGGTCCAATTTATGAAACCATGCCTCAAGAGAGGATGGATAATTTGGTCACCTAGTCCATGCCTAAACAAGCTTGTAGCATCTCACGGAACTCAAAAATGTTGCTCCGTTAGTCTTTTATGCCTTGAACAGGAATTGGCCAAGAGTCCCCGAAATGGTTTGGGATGCGACTTGCAACTAGGCATAAAATGAAAACCGAGACTCGGATTGAGGAACCGTCGTCTCTATTGGATTAATCGCATAGGATTTTAGCTATATCACCCCTCACTCCCAGTTCCAACCCCTCGAAAGTTGTTTTTTTCATCGATTTCGATAACTAGTGTTTTGCTTAGTAAGAAGCAATGCAACATTCATATTTAGGGGTCCAATTTACGAAACCATGCATTAGGAGTGGGTGGACAATGTGGTCACCTATTCCATGCCTAAAAAAGCATGCAGAATCTCATGGAGCTCAAAAATGTTGATCCGTTAGGCTTTTATGACCCGAGGATGAATTGCCAATAGTCCCTGAAATGGTTTGGGATGCAACTTGCAACTGGGCATAAAACAAAAATGAAGACTCAGATTGAGGAACCGTAGACTCCGATGGATTCCTAGGATAGGATTTAAGCTAGAGCACCCCTCACTCCCGGGTGCCATGCCTTGGAAGTTTCTTTACTCATTGATTTTGACAACTAGTGTTTTGCTCAGTTTGAAGAAAACCAACATTTGGATTAAGGGGTCCAATTTACGAAACCGTGCCTCGGGAGCGGATGGAAATTATAGTTACCTATTCCATGCTTAAACAATCTTGCATCATCTCACAGAACTCAAAAATGTTGCTCCATTAGGTTTTTATGCCCTCGGGAGTAATTGGCCAAGAGTCCCCGAAATGGTTTGGGATGCAACTTGCAACTGGGAATATAACGAATATCGAGACTCGGATTGAGGAACCATCGACTCTGATGGATTCCTAGGATAGGATTTTATCTAGATAACCCCTCGCTCATGGGTGCCATGCCTCAAAAGTTGCTTTAATCATTGATTTCAAGAACTAGTGTTTTGCTCAGTTTGAAGCAATGCATCATTTGAATTAAGGGTCCAATTTATGAAACCATGCCTCGGGAGTGGATGGATAATTTGGTCACCTATTCCATGCCTAAACAAGCTTGCATCATCTCACAAAACTCAAAAATGTTGCTCTGTTAGTCTTTTATGCTCTGAGCGGGAATTGGCCAAGAGTCCCCGAAATGGTTTGGGATGTGACTTTCAACTGGGAATAAAATGAAAATCAAGTCTCGAATTGAGGAACCGTCGTCTCTGCTGGATTCTTAGCATAGGATTTTAGCTAGATTACCCCTCACTCCCGGTTCCAACCCCTTGAATTTTTTTTTTTTCATCGATTTTGATAACTAGTGCTTTGCTTAGTAAGAAGCAATGCAACATTTGGATTTAGGGGTTTGATTTACGAAACCATGCCTCAGGAGTGGATGGACAATGTGGTCACCTATTCCATGCTTAAAAAATCATGCAGAATCTCATGGAGCTAAAAAATTCTGCTACGTTAGGCTTTTATTCCCTGAGGAGGAATTGCCAAGAGTCCCCGAAATGGTTTGGGATGCGACTTGCAACTGGGCATAAAATGAAAACCGAGACTCATATTGAGGATCCGTCGACTCCAATGGATTCCTAGGATAGGATTTCAGCTAGATCACTCCTCACTCCCAGGTGCCATGCCTCGTAAGTTTCTTTACTCATTGATTTCGAGAACTAGTGTTTTGCTCAGTTTGAAGCAAAAAAACATTGTTGGATTAAGGGGTCCAATTTACGAAACCATGCCTCGGGAGTGGACGGAAACTATAGTCACCTATTCCATGCCTAAACAATCTTGCAACATCTCACGGAACTAAAAAATGTTTCTCTATTAGGTTTTTATGCCCTTAGGAGCAATTCGCCAAGAGTCCCCGAAATGGTTTGGGATGCGACTTGCAACTGGGAATATAACGAATATCGAGACTCGGATTGAGGAACTGTTGACTCTGATGTATTCTTGGGATAGGATTTCATCTAGAGCACCCCTCACTCATGGGTGCCATGCCTCAGAAGTTGCTTTAATCATTGATTTTGAGAACTAGTGTTTTGCTCATATTGAAGCAATGCAGCATTTGGATTAAGGGTCCAATTTACGAAACCATGCCTTGGGAGTAGATGGATAATTTTATCACATATTCCATGACTAAACAAGCTTTCATCATCTCATGGAACTCAAAAATGTTGCTCCGTTAGTCTTTTATTCCCTGAGCAGGAATTAGCCAAGAGTCCCCGAAATGGTTTGGGATGCGACTTGCAACTAGGCATAAAATGAAAAATGAGTCTTGGATTGAGGAAACATCATCTCTGTTGGATTCATGGCATAGGATTTTAGCTAGAGTACCCCTCACTCCTGGTTCCAGCCCCTCAAAAGTTTTTTTTTTCATCAATTTCGAAAACTAGTGCTTTGCTCAGTAAGAAGCAATGCAACATTTGGATTTAGGGGTCCAATTTATGAAACCATGCCTCGGTAGAGGATGGATAATGTGTTCACCTACTCCACACCTAAACAAGCATGCAGAATCTCATGGAGCTCAAAAATGTTGCTCCTTTTGGCTTTTATGCCCCGAGGAGGAATTGCCAAGAGTCCCCGAAATGGTTTGGGATGCAACTTGCAACTGGGAATAAAATGAAAAATGAGACTGGAATTGAGGAACCATTGACTCCTATGGATTCCTAGGATAGGATTTCAGCTAGATCACCCCTCACTCCCGGGTGCCATGCCTCAGAAGTTGCTTTACTCATTGATTTTGAGAACTAGTGCTTTGTTCAGTTTGAAGCAAAAAAACATTGTTGGATCAAGGGGTCCAATTTACGAAACCATGCCTCCGAAGAGGATGGAAAATATATTCACCTAGTCCATGCCTAAACAATCTTGCAACATCTCACGGAACTCAAAAATGTTGCTACGTTAGGTTTTTATGCCCTCGGGAGAAATTGGCCAAGATTCCTCGAAATGATTTGGGATGCGACTTGCAACTGGGCATATAACGAATATCGAGACTCAGATTGAGGAACCGTCGACTCTGATGGATTCCTGGGATAGGATTTCATCTAGAGCACACCTCACTCACAGGTTCCATGCCTCAGAAGTTGCTTTAATCATTGATTTTGAGAACTAGTGTTTTGCTCAGTTTGAAGCAATGCAACATTTGGATTAAGGGAACAATTTACGAAACCATGCCTCAGAAGTGGATGGATAATTTGGTCACCTAGTCCATGCCTAAACAATATTTCATCATCTCACAGAACTCAAAAATGTTGCTTCGTTAGTCTTTTATGCCCTAAGCAGGAATTAGCCAAGAGTCCCCGAAATGGTTTGAGATGTGACTTGCAACTGAGCATAAAATGAAAAGCGAGTCTCGGATTGAGGAATCGTCATCTCTGTTGGATTCATGGCATAGGATTTTAGTTAGAGTACCCCTCACTCTTGGTTCCAACCCCTCGGAAGTTGTTTTTTTCATCGATTTTGATAACTAGTGCTTTGCTCAGTAAAAAGCAATGCAACATTTGGATTTAGGGGTCCAATTTACGAAACCATGCCTCAGGAGAGAATGGACAATGTGGTCACCTATTCCATGCATAAACAAGCATGAATAATCTCATGGAGCTAAAAAAATGTTGCTTCGTTAGGCTTTTATGCCCCGAGGAGGAATTGCCAAGAGTTACCGAAATGGTTTGGGATGCGACTTGCAACTGGGAATAAAATGAAAACTGAGACTTGGATTGAGGAACCATCGACTCTGATGGATTCCTGGGATAGGATTTCAGTTAGAGAACCCCTCACTCCTGGGTTCCATGCCTCAAAAGTTGCTTTACTCATTGATTTCGAGAACTAGTGTTTTGCTCAGTTTGAAGCAAAAAAACATTGTTGGATTAAGGCGTCCAATTTACGAAACCATGCCTCAGGAGAGGATGTAAAATATAGTCACCTAGTCCGCTCCTAAACAATCTTGCAGCATCTCATAGAACTCAAAAATGCTGCTCCGTTAGGTTTTTATGCCCTAAGGAGCAATTGGCCAAGAGTCCCCGAAATGGTTTGGGATGCGACTTGCAACTGGGAATATAACGAATATTGAGACTCGTATTGAGGAACCGTTGACTCCGATGGATTCTTGGGATATGATTTCATCTAGATCACCCCTCACGCATGGGTTCCATGCCTCAGAAGTTTCTTTAATCATTGATTTCGAGAATTAGTGTTTTGCTTAGTTTGAAGCAATGCAACAGTTGGATTAAGGGTCCAATTTACAAAACCATGCCTCAGGAGTGGATGGACAATGTGGTCACCTATTCCATGCCTAAAAAAGCATGCAGAATCTCATGGAGCTCAAAAATACTGCTCCTTTAAGCTTTTATGCCCCCAGGAGGAATTGTCAAGACTCCATGAAATGGTTTGGGATGCGACTTGCAACTGGGTATAAAATGAAAACCGAGACTCGGATTGAGGAAACGTCAACTTCGATGGATTCCTAGGATAGGATTTCAGCTAGAGCACCCCTCACTCTCGAGTCCCAAGCCCTTGGAAGTAGTGGACAATTCTGATGTGGACAATTTTGCATGGAGGCATTTCTCCTAGACCTCTTCATGAAAGATTATGAATCTATGGTGCATGTAAAAATATGTGAGATGTGGGTTTATGATAATATTTTCAATTTTCCAATAACATTCTCCATTGACCTTATGTAAACCATTCCATCTGGTGTTTGTTGCACTAAGTGTAAAGAACAATGTTGGATAATTATAAGACGTAATTTAGGTATGAGTTATTTGTTACCTCTTTATTACCTTTTATTTTAATTGTATCCATATTTTGTATTGATCAAATGAGGAATTAACCCAAAACTAATGCCATTAGACACAAACTCAATCCTAAGGCCAACTAAGGAGAAAAAACAACACACACTGATTAATCTAAGAGTCAAGCATGCAAACAAACATTCTCACAAAGAAGCGCTAGTTGGTGATGGAATCCAACATCGCAGAATCGATGCGCGAAGGGGCTGAGTTTCGGTAGGTGGGAAAGTTATGTTGACAACCTGCTTAATGAACTAACGCCCTGGTGCAAGTTACCTCACCGAGCAGTGGGAAACCCTCCAAGGAGTCTGAGTGAGTCTAGCCAACGTCGATCCCAGGTACAACACCACCTTCCCTATGTTGTCACCTTATGTAGGAAGTCTAAAAGATTATGGCCTCTATGGTACCACCTACTATATCAAATCATATGGGGGATAGTCGGCAGTTGACACCAAGACCAACAAAGAAGGGTTGATTACTCTGAGGGCCCCAATGTGACCTCGTGATTGACCCTCGTGTTAGAAGGGCTTCCCAAAATCAGTGATATAGCAACTGGATTTCACTCCCTAACTCGACGCTTTATGTTTGTTTAGCATATTTGGAAAGTTATTCTCACAATCCTATTCCAAAGCTCTACACCTAAGCTAAGATGGGTTTGAAGAGCCCTAGAAAAGTTGCTAGATAAATTTTAATTAGCGCTTGATTTTAGGTTGTTGTTACTCAAAGGAGTGGTCATGAAACTGATGGCTTTTTGACTCGACTCTTTAAACCATGCAAGAGGAAAATGAAATGCAAGAAATTCAACTTCGATGAAAACTAGCTATTGGAAGGAGCAAGAGGTTTTAAGCAAAGAAATAATTTCTTGATAGATTACTATGTGTGCAGTACTGCAAAATGACCCAAATTTTAAAAATACCATGCAAATACATGCATATACATGTCAGGTACATTGTCTAAAGTTTAATCACCATGAATATTCATCACTTGATTTGCAGGGGTAATACAATACATTATCTTATTCGTGGTTTTCATCACAAGTATCCCATGGATGGAGATAGGCTTGTATTCCCTCCTGCATTTATGTTTGTCATTGTACTCATAGTAAGTGATAAGTTGCATCGACTACTAAGTTGAGAGTTTAGTTTACTAGCATATCTTCACTTTAACCACAGATCTATCAAATATTTAACTGACATATCTTCATCTTAATCATAAATTAATTAATCTATGAGAGGGATAAAAAACTAAAAAGTGAAAATTTATATTTCAATGTTTTTAACCAAATATTGTAGGACAACTATACCTAAAAACTTGCTCTATCAGTATTCCTAATGGGAAGTTATGGAGTATAGAATCACACAACTTTATCTATCATTATTCCTAATGGGAATTTATGGAGTACATAATCACATATATTTCCATATTTTTTCATCGCATGCATGTTTAGAGGTGGGCTTATGATGTACATTGTTTATTATCTTACCCATTACTACCTTGGCTTCGAGACCTTCCAACTCTCTGGCTCATAAACTGAAGATTCTCTACATGTTATGCTTATATTTAAGATTCCTTTTCCAGATTCTATATTCTATGTCAAATTAGATTGCAATGTTACATATTGAGGACATCACATGGTTGAGGACTTGTTTAGGACCTAGTGGGGGGTTTATTTCCTTAATTAGCCACAATCTCAAAGGGCCAATGCCCATGAGGATTTCCCTCAAATGTACCTAGTAGCCTTCCCTCATTGAATACTTGATGGATGGTGCTCCCCTTCTCAATACAAACATGCATAGTCTATCTTAGATGGAATTAAAGTGTGTTCCATAAATATTTAGGTCCTAGTGTGTTGGTGGATTTTATAACTTGTGATTTCCTCTCTACAAAAATCTCACCATGAACCCAAAACCACATTGGATAGAAGTGCATCGAGAGGTTTACTAATGTTAAGGGTTAAAACTATGCTTAGTGTGGGAAGGAAGAGGATGCTTACCTAGTTGTTGTAGGGTGCTTACCCAACATATTATTCCTAAAGGTTTGTGGTAGCAAGGGAGGTACATGTGGGATCCCTATTTTCTAGCAGTGTGAATGTATAGATAAGATATAAATTGGGGCAAAGAAAAATATCTCTATTGTAGTTGTTAGATATATTAAAGCACAAAGATGTTTAAGGCCCTCAATGTGTAATATGAAAGTTATTTTTCAATCAAATAGAATATTCTGGCGTGGAAAAATTCTTTGTATGATGGAATTAATTATCTAGAAGTGAGTTATTTAAGTTTTCCTATATATTGGATAGTCATGCTATGTCATTGAAGAGCTTTAAAAGGGAAGAAATGATGGAATCATTGAAGAAGGATTTGCAAAGCCACAAGGTCAATACAACAGTAACCTTAATGACTTCTTGATGAAACACCATGATTATAATACCTATGTCCAAGAGGAAGCAAATGATCCAAATCTGAAGCTTTATCAAGAAGAATTGTAGGGTGATGTCTCTGAAGGACAATTTCGTTGTAGAAATAATGAGGATAAATGGAACATGGAAGAGAACTCTAAATGTAAAGAAGGAAGAAATGGATACAGAGAGCATAGCACGAATATTGCATACCAAGAAGAACAAGGCTACAACACCCCTGATACGTGTTTAGGTTTGGATTTATGTTCTGGAAAGAAAAGAGGCAGATCATAATTGTTATGTTTTGATGAAACACGAGAATTTGAGAATGATAACCAGGAGGAGGAGAAGTCTAAAATTTATCATCTAGAAGGCTTGTTGTAGGTATGTCATGGTAAGGGTGAATATACTTTGGGCAAAGACCTGGATGTTCTCATCTACCAGTATCTCCATGGGCATGATACTCGGCAATCATTTCAACAGTTGAGGAAAAGTTGTTACCCCTGCACTTTAGAGGATGAGAATAGTCGCAATATTAGTAGCCTCATCATTGATCATAAGCACAGATGTTATTAGGAATTTCATGTCTCCAAATTATTAAAACATCTTTTATGGATGTCAGAATTTGTAAGTGCTGCAAACCATCTTAATGGGAGAAGTTATAAGCTATGTCTTTCTGGGGTATTCGATTTTGGGTTAACTTTATTTAGAGTGAAAGGGTTGCCTTCTCCTATCCAGAAAGGGGATGATATCTATATTGATTAAGATTACTATAGGTCTTGGAATTTTATAGAGAATAGTGATGTATACAGATTTGTTGGGGTTTTAAGAGAGATTCTGAGTGGAAGAAAAGAATATGACATGGATTTTGATCCACCCAACACTATCAAATGGGCAGTGCCCCTGATCAACCAGGCAACAATTATTCTAGATGGCAGTTTGGAGCAACTGGGCTTTGTCATTTCCTTGATAGCCAAACTTTTTCTTTTCTTGAAATTCAACATTCAACCTATGTTGGAGCAACCACTGTCCTTGTTTTCATTTTTTCTGGCATTATAGCATTGGCTTTGTGCTTAGCATGATATTTAGTATTTAAAACGGGCAGATGATTTTGGCAGGATTCAATCAGAGATGATTTTTCTTGGACCTGGAAATGCATTCCCCTTTTCAGTTTAATTTTGTAATGTAAATGCCAAGTGGATAGATTATCTCTCCATTTTTCTTGTTGTAACTGTGTTTGTCTTTGTTGAAAGTGTCCATTCTTGTCATATAATGTTTTCAGGTGAAGTGCACTTATATTAGGGAGTTACTCTCTTCTGGAAAAAGGGGTGGATAGGTTATTTTACTCTCCTTCAGAATACAGATTAGATTTTTTTTATTCATTCACAAAGTCACACCTTAGAGGAATTTCTGGTCATGGAAATCTACCTTTCCTTCTATCATTGCTAGGGCTAAGGCGCTCGACCTCTTTCTCCTATTTTCGTGCCCTCTTTCTCCTCTATTCGCAACCTCTCTCTCCTAGTTTGTCCACACCCTAGTCTTTATCCTCTTTCTATGGCTTCTTTCTCCATCTATGGCTGGTATGTTGTCACAGGGATATGACCAGTCCTCTTTACTGTTGTGGGGATATGGATCAACATGTATTGGGTGTGGGGATATCACATATGGTCACGGGCGTGCATGGATGTGGGGGTATGGAGTGTAGGGATGCGGGGGTATGGATCCCACGGTCGGGATATGCATACACAAATGGGATTCATTTTTGTTAAAATGTTTTATGTTTTGTTTTTTATTTATTTTTTTATTTATATATTTATAATATATAAATTATATATTATATATAATTTATATTTTATATATTATAAATATATTATCAACATATGGGTGTGGGTTTTGTTATAATGTTTATGTTTTGTTTTTTATTTATAGTGGGTCTAATGGTTAAGAAGATGTGTTTTCTCCTAAGAGGTCACAAGTTCAAATCTAGAGGGAGTTAGAGTATGTATACATCCATAGACTTTACAAGTCAAATCACTGGGCAGAGGGGATCCCTTGTCCCACAAACAAGGGGGTCTCATACAAAAAATTGGTGTTTATCTTGTTATTAGAGTTAAATTTGAACAATGATTATGTTTATCTTGTTGATATTGACATCCTTTTGTATGAGATGGTCAATGACAATGGTTAGCGCGACCTAGAAGGCAGATTGAAAACATTATGGGTTAAAAAAAATTGATCAATGTATTGTCATATAAGATGCATATCAATATAAATTTAGTTGATTGACCAAAAGAATGAATTTATGTATTTGCAAAAACTTTTTTATAAATATTTTTATTCACCAAATTTCATCTCATTTTTTAAATATCTCTTTCTTTCATTAATCTTGGTGTACATGATAACAATCACAAACTAAACCCGGTTAACACCCAAATTTATGTTGTTACCACTTATTAGTAATAGTTTTGTGTGCAAAGTGACCAAATACTCTTATAATAATCAGAGCAGGTTAGCGATTGTTGAGTTGTTGCATTGAGGAGCCATCTGTCTATCTCATCAGGAGTTGTCCATCAATCTGCTACATGGAGAATTCGTCCATCAAACTTTGATTCGTTGTGCGTGGAGGAGGTTGCATCTTCAAGCTGCTAAAGAGTTTTGAAGGGGGCATAATGCATTGAAGGATCGTTGTTACTATTAAGTTGCTTAAGAATTTGATGTTCACCAAAATTGCACGCGAGAGAAAGTTGCCTCTGCGGATTTGATTATTGAATCACTGCCACCGTTCGCAAGGAATTTCTTACAAATTGTCACATATTCTGACTGCTAGAGCTTAAGGGAGGGTGCATATTGTTGTTGTTACCACCAATAGACCCTGAAAAATGTTGTCAAGAATCATTCGTTGTCTTCTTTGGTGGTCACGTTCTAGCCAGATCGCAGAAGATTTGTTGCAACAGATCGCAGAAGATTCATTGTCAGGAAAGAGGAATAGGAGCCTGTTGTGATCTGTTTTAAGCTTAGGATTTTATCACATCATCTCGAACCTTCAATGAGTGCTAACCACTTGTGAATTTGAAGGAGTGTAAATTTGGGTCATAATACACCTACCTAACTCCATCATCCCTCAAGTCAACATCGTGGGCCAAAATCAACGAACATCACATCATTATCTATTTAAGACACCCTGAAAGATAATCATATCTCCATACACGACCAAGACAACTCAATCACATCTATCAAATTCATAAAGATATAAATATGCACAAGTCACATACATCCTAAAATACCAATATCATGGTATAGGTAACAACCCACATAATGTGATGAACAACCTATGAAAAAGATAATATCTCTCATGAACCTCAAAATCTATGGCAACTAAAACAACATGACCTAGGTCAATTCCATATTTTTGACAAAATATTTATGCAAGAGTAACATCATGCTCAACACCCTCTATCTAATATAATTTAGTAACCTTGGCCCTATAGTGTATAACACTCACATCGGTTGTAATCTTAGAATTAATCACTAATTCCATAATAGGTTTTAGACCTGTATCTATGGAATCCTACCATGAATTATATGCACATGCCTCCTCAATTATAGAAGGATAATATAGATTCTCACTAGAATTTACAAGTGCCACAAGATCAACAAGTTACTCATAAAGAACACCTTCTCTCACCCCTCTAGCAAAAGTTCTCATACTAGATAAACTACAATCATTGATGGTGCAATGTTGTCCCTCAAATGCAACTCTTCAATGTGCATATATGATACAACAAACTGAAAGAATATTATTCTTCAAACTAGGAACCAATAGAACATCAGTCAATAACATCACCTCAAGGCATCTAGAAGGAAATGGAGCCAAGTACTCCTCTCACGAGATAAGTAGCATAATCACCAAGTGTTGGGTATAAATTGCAGCAATGGTGTACACAATGTACTAATCTAATGGTTATGAATTAGATTCTGAAAAAAATGAAATTCGAACATGAAAACCATATCCCAAATATGCTTCACAAATCTTCAAACCCTAGTATATTCATGTGACAAGAAAGAAAACCAAGAAATTACAACAATAGGCATGAACAAATAGTTTGAAATAATGCAAAGAATATCTCCATAATGAATAGAAAAATCAAAGATATCACCTAGGGAGTAGACTTTTTGAATATGTGGCTCCAAAGCCTCCTTCTTGGGAGGGTTCATGAATTCCTTGGTGTATATATCCCCTCCTTGGTTGAGTGATCAAAACACAGAAAACACTATCAAGAGGAAGGAGTCCTGAAGATATCTAGTGTAGTTTTGGTCGCATGTACCTACTATGGATGGATGGATGGATGGAATGACCTCAAGCCTTTATTTATAGGAAAAGTAGTGGTTCAACACCTTTGACATGGTCATAAAATAGTTGTTAAATATGAAAAAATCAAGGGTAGGAATATCAACTAGATTTTAGAAACTTACATTGATAACTACTTTCCCTTTCTGGAAAATTTGGGCTGGGAACAATCAAAATTGTGATTTTGATGGGTCAATGTAGCTTTTGGGGGTACCTTCCACATGATGACACACATTTAAGGGCTATTATTTTCACTAGCTTTAATGGGTCAAAATTAGGATTTTTCCTAGCGACTTATAGAGGTCTAGTGGAGGTGGGAAGTGAGGTGAAATGGATAGTAAACATGTTGATAATGGTATATTTCAACAAAAACTTGTGGAAATGTCACAATTGAGTAGTTTTTAGGTGATAACATACTTCCCCATGATGTGTGAGGTTAGGAGGAAATTGTATGACCAAAATACATCACAATTTTATTTTCAATGCTCAAAGAGGACCAAGGAGGGAGACAAGTGTCCAAGGAAGGAGGACCACCTGCGGATGAGCCATAGAGTACCACCTATCAACAACAAAGTCAAAAGGTGATAGGTGTACAAGATCCCAATAGGGACAAGTTAGGCATATCCATACTCATTAAGAAATCTCATAAAAATGATACAATGGTATGCATGGCATAAGGGAGCCAAGTGAATGAGACAAAATGGGGTCTCAATATAGTAC
>JASDQU010193283.1:13023-25267 GCA_032191745.1 Picea mariana | reverse complement strand
TTCGAAAGAAACTTGGTGTAGTGAGTAGATTGACCATTAAGGGAGGGTGTTAAATTAAATATTAGTTTATAATGGTCAATTAGAAATTAGACTTAGGCATTAATAAAGTCAAAGTGACTTTAGGTTAATTTATTTGCTTTTAGGTCAGATATTTGCTTTTAGGTTATATTTTCACCTTATCCCACATTCATAAAGTGGTTTGACTCTACTTGATTGTAACCTATATAAGAAATCTATTTGCTCTCTTATTTCATTGATTGAATAAAGACAGATAACCTTATTCAAGTTATCTTGGTTTCTGTGTGTGCTCAATTTCCGTTACACATGCACGCTCTGGCCAAATTCAGACAATACCTGGTAGGTGCACAGTTTGTGGTGAAATCAGTTCATAATAGTCTACTGTTGGAGTAGAAGGACTTAAATGAAAGGCAGCAGAAATGGGTAAGCAGAATACAGGCCTATGACTTTGACATTGAATTTGTCAAAGGGAAGAACAACGTGATGGCTGATGCATTATCCAGGAGACCATCCATTTATGCCATGACAGATGTATCTGTTGATTGGAAGGACCACTTGGTGATGGAATATGCAAAGAATCAGTTCGCTTGTCAGGTAATGGACAGGCAAATACAAGACGATAACTTCAGGATCATTGATGGTCTCATCTATTA
This sequence comes from Picea mariana, assembly GCA_032191745.1. Taxonomy (NCBI): domain Eukaryota; kingdom Viridiplantae; phylum Streptophyta; class Pinopsida; order Pinales; family Pinaceae; genus Picea; species Picea mariana. Next base: position 24,596 of record JASDQU010193283.1, on the reverse strand, counting down.
TAAGGGCCAAATATTTTTGGTTCCTGAATCGGCCTTCAAGGCCAAAGTGTTGCAGGCATGTCATGAATCACCAATGGCAGGTCACCAAGGGATTGGTAAGACATACAAGCAGGTGAGGGAGAGGTTCTCATGGAAGGGCCTCAAGGAGGATGTGATGAATCACATCAAGAAGTGTACTACTTGCCAGGAGAATAAGGATGAGCACACTCACCCGGCAGGATTACTGCAACCCCTACCCATCCCAGAGCACAAGTGGGAAAGCATATCCATGGATTTTATCACAGGGTTACCCAAGGTGCAAGGGAAGGACTGCATTTTCGTAGTGGTGGACAAGTTAACGAAGTTTGCACACTTCTTCTCCATTGCTACAGACTTCAGTGCAGCACAGGTGGCCGAATTATTCTTCAGGGAGATCTTCAGACTGCACGACCTACCCAAAACCATTGTCAGTGACAGGGATAGTAGATTCATGAGTACATTCTTGCAGGGGTTATTCATGCTAGTTGGCATGGCCTTGACTCCTAGTACTAGCTATCACCCTCAGACGGACGAACAGACCGAAATAGTCAACAAATGGGTGGACGGCTATCTCAGGAATTATGTGGCAGGGCAGCAGAAGGCATGGGTCAGATGGCTACATTTGGAGGAATATTGCTACAACACCACCCATCACATGTCCATTGGCATGACCCCATTCAGGGAATTATATAGCTATGATCCACTCTCTTTCATGGAGATTGCTTTTGGTGACAGCAGGGCTCTGATGGTACAAGACTGGGTACAACAGAGTCAGGATATCCTCAGGGAGCTGAAGGATCATTTACAGAGGGCACAAAACCAACAGAAGGTCCAAGCAGATAAACACAGAGTTGAGCGTACTTTGGAGGTTGGTGACTTAGTTTACCTAAGGCTCCAACTATACAGGCAGGCTTCTATATAAAGAAGTGGAGCAGAGAAGCTACAACCACTTTTCTTTGGGCCCTATAGGATCAATAGGAAGGTGGGGGTCATAGCTTATGAGTTGGAGCTTCCACAGGGCATCAGGATACATAATGTCTTCCATGTGTCCTTCCTGAAGAGGGCCATCGACCAACACATCACGCCCCTTGAGGTGCTACCTCCTTTGGACGAAGAGGGGCAACTGGTTATGATTCCGAAGGAGATACTAGAGGTTCGGGAGAAGAGGCTCAGGAAGAGAAGCATCAAAGAGTACCTGATCAGGTGGAAGGATTTACCCATTGAGGATGCCACATGGGAGAATGAGCAGGTGGTACGAGAGACAGGTTTAGAATTGCTTGAGGACAAGCAATTTCTAGCAGGGGAGACTGTAATTTCCCCCGCCTCTTGATGAAGAGGTCTGGGAAGACTTAGTGGTCTAAGCCTCCCCACTAGACCATAGTCTCACAGAGCATGGGGAAAAGTCGACCAAACTAATGTTATATTTTAAAGTTGACTTAGGGAAAAGGTAAAAAAGGTAAAAGAAGTAACTCAATGAAGGAATAGAGCGTTGGAGGTTGAGTTAGGAGTTGACCCTAGGGGTTAACTTAACTCAACAGAGAAACAGAAAAGAAGTATAAAGGAAAGGCTAGGGCGCACCTCTCATTTCATCTTGGATGTTTGGTATTTTCTTGTTGATGCTCTTGAGCATACAGTTTTGAGGGTTTTGATATTACAAACCCTAGAGAACAACTCAGTGGTGAAAGATTCCACTCACCTTGTTCCAAGCTTGGTCCCGGGGATGAAATACTCCACCCACATCATTCTACATTCATCATCTATTCAGGAGGACAGCAGGGTCGTACCGGTTAGGGTTTTCCAGCAGGGGCACACCATTGGTTGAGGAACAGTTCAATCCAGCTTATTGAGAGAGCTTTGGGAGATTTTAGCATTAGGGTTTTGCTTGCAGGACCTTGCTCATCAGTTTGGAGGCTTTCTTGAGGAGTTACCACGTCCATATCATTATTTGCAGGTTGGGACAGTTTTGGAGGAGAGAGGACATCTTGGTGATTCAATGATTCTCAGATCTAGGAGGCTATACCTCAAATCTGACCTTGAAACTTCTCTCAGGGGTTTGTGACTGCCCGATCTATCATCCTAGAGAGTTTCAAGTGATTCAGAGGCCTCATTTAGCCAGGCCGAATTATTGACCATATTCAGTGTTTCAGGAGGGCCGCACCAGTTTAGGGTTTCAGTAGTTGGAGGAGAAGGAATAAGTATTTGGGCTTCATACTTCAGGAGGAGGTTGCTCTTGCCATGATCTATCACTTGGTGGAGTCTGGTAGTATTTGGGAGTCTTCTACTTCAGGAGGGTCGAACCCTTGGTCTTCACAGTCTTCAGCAGGACGTACCAGCAACTTGAGGGTTAGGCCAAACCCTAGTTTTTGTATTGGAGCATTCATCTTGCATTTCATCCTTTAGGAGGCTTATCTTGTATTTCCGGGAGCATTTTGTAGCAACTCATATTCTTTTCTTGAAGCCATCTGAAGCTATTCCAGATCTGCTTCTATATTGTATCAGGTGCTTGCTTTCTTTAATAAAAGATCGGATCTTTGTTGTGGTTCCATATCTTGTGTATTGTTGAGATCTCTATGTGTTGAACTGCATCTTGAATAAACTGTGACTGAATAACTGAAATAAACCCTAAGGCCGAAATAGCAATGGCCAACCTGCATACACAATAGTAAAACAGTTAAGTCAGGGGTAAGTTAGTGTTCCTAAGCAAAAAAATTGGCTTGGGAACATTACAAYAAGTCACTTTCATAACAATATCAAACAACTCTAAAATCTTACAGCAACACTTGCAATTCTCCATTTCATCAGCAATTYATTTGACATATATTTGGCACTGATCTATTTAATCTCATTTTAAAATCCATTTTACTTCAAGGTGTTACAAAGTTGATTCTTTACATTTATCTCAAAGTATCATAATGCTTATCTTTCCTTTAAAAGCACTTGTATCTACTCTTGAGYTATATCTTTTCATGCAAGTACTTTACATGCATTGAMTATCTTTTATATAAGCAATTCCTTGTGTTACAATATATGTTGCTAGTATAGATCTTGTATCTTGTTGTTGCTTCATAATTAACTCCTAGATTTCTTATTTTTTTAATCTAAGACTTAGTTTCAAGTCTTAGATTTTTATTAGGGACTATCCCCCTTGACTTCGCTAGGAGTTGGCCTAGACGGAGGAGTCGAGGATCAAGTGATAGCACCTTGACTCGAGACTTTTCCCCAAGGACACACCTAGTGGATTGAAAGTTTTTCCACATTAACCCAAGGTGTGTATAAAGGCAGTAACACCTGCCATACTTAACACTTACCATCCTAGAGTCTGTTGCAGTGTACTAAACTTTGGTAATGGGTCTGTCAATGTTTCATGGAAACCTGCGCAGGAGACCTAGCTAAAGAGGAAAGTGTTAAGTATGAATGGGAGCAGAATGTTACCATTGGGAGGGCCCCCAGTATTAGGGTGATGAAAACACGAGACTAAGGCACAGAAGCTGACCACCAAGGTGAAACAAAGCAACTGAGACAATTTCCTAAACCAGTGATCCATTATCCGCCTTCAACCAAAGATCCTCATCCACATGCCCAACAAATTAAGTACAACAGTCTGCATGAAAGGACTAACATACATCATGGTGATAATAGCTTACCATCTCCCATACTCTAGGTTGCTTGAATGTGATGAGACTTGGTTGATCTGTGATGGGAGGCAAATAAAGGGAGTTGTTGGGCTGCGATCTATGGACATGTTGATCATCATCATCATGGTGTAGATCATGTTCTCCATTGCATGCCTCGAGATATGATCTCTTTTAGTTACCCCTAGGCATGGGGAGGTAACAGGGTGACAAACATGATACTTTTCTCTTACTCAGAAACTTTACAAATATTAACGGGAAAGAGAATGAAATTGTCCTTGAATTTAATACATGTTTTTTCTAAAGCTTATCATAAAATTCCTACTACTGTTAGACCTAATGCTGAGTTCGCTTTAATTTCTTATCTAGAGAAACTTGATGGAATTTTGGGTGTATTGATCAAGCAAAAGGAACCCCAGACCCTGGACACGACTTTCAACAAGGAAATAAAAACAGAGAAACACCTTGCATTGGCCTTGAAGGCGCAGGTCCCTCTCACACACTTGCTTGACCCACAGGATAGGAGGACCTCAAACCCCCCTGCACCACCACTACCAGAACCCAAGCAGGAGAAAGAGACAACCAAAGATACAACCTTTGGGTTAGTGAATGACCTAACTAACAGGGTGGTAAAGGTTGAGAAAATGTTCGAGTCAACTTGTTATTACACCTCCAAAACCTTTCCAGCAGAAGAAGCCTTTTCAATATGCCAAGAAGAATGATGAGCAGAAACACCCAGGGAAAACATCTGGTACCAACTACCTTGACTATGCATCATCCAGTATGTATTGCCGAGCATCCAGCCTTCCTCACAGTGAAGCATCATGCGCTGTCTTTGCTCAGGCTGTGCACCTGTATAAGCAGGGAGATGACCAGTTGAGCAACCAAGAGCATACTCTGAATGTTGTGGCCGAGTTTGATCCCATATATGAACCACATAGTGTTTCATACTCTGCAAGTAGTGTTAGCCTAAGAGAAAAGTCAGTCGAGGTGTTGCTTGGTTTAAATCAGGTTAAGCATCAACTTGTGTGTAAACATGACAATTATAAGGTGGAGAGCAATATCATGTGATAGAAGCTTCAGCCTTGAATGATAATCTGTACAGAACACACACTGAAGATCATTGGCCATCCTGGTACAGGTCAGGCTGACACCTAATGTTGATATCTTGCAGAAAGATGTAACAACATTTGAATCCAGAAAGAGAGCATTTCCATCTGAATAATCATTCTATCGTGGTTTAAACACAATCATACAGCACTAATTGGCCAATTTACATATGTCAAAAGAACTCCCACATTTGGTTTTCTGGGAGTTTGCAATTATGTATATTTCCATGGAGGCTTCACACTGCAACTCTTCTGTATGTACTCTAATTCTCTAAATGTATAAATGCTGTGGAAAACATCTTACCAGAAAACATTAGTAGCCCCTTGAACAAAAGCAGATGCGTAACGTAGAAGCCCTTCTGATTTTTCAGGTGGCAATTCAAACAGCTGCAACATTTCCAACATAACAAGGAGGCTTCAAAATTCAGATGTTTGTGTGGACATATACATTTGAGGACAATATTTTAAAAACTAAATTATATCAATTCTAACAATGCTCCACATAAGCAGTTTGAAGCAGCATGCCAAAAGAGTAAACTGGCAAATATTTCTATGCTAGAACAAACTTCAATTCTAATAACAATATAAAGTGGAATATATGGTGAACACACACACATACTCGAAGTTGTCTGAGATAGTGCAAAAGTGCTTTACAATGTAAATTTATTGGTTACTTTTCTCAGACTTTTACTAGGTAGAAAAATATAGAATGTCTTAATTGATAACAATGACATGTAAACAGGTTTGAATAAAATAAGAATAAACAAAAAAGCTTTGATTAACATCCACAAGGCAATGACATATGCGGCCAATATTTAACTATAAAATTTGGGCACAACACAAAATCAGAGCCCACAAATACAACCTAAATAAGAAATTCTAGTGTATAAACTAGAAAGATGCAGACAAAGGTGTTCAAAAAAGATTCAATAATGTCCTTATATGTATATTGGCATGTCTTGTTTGGGAGGAAGATAGAGGATTGGGAGTTGGGAATTCTATTTTATATATCTTTCCTTCTAAAATTTCAATCCCTACTATTAATTCCTTGCATTCCATTCATCTCTAGAGTTCAAATACAACTACATGCATGCGCCATGAAAATCAAGATGCATTTTTGAGGCATTACAGATATGATTCATTTATTCCTTTTGTTTTCAACTTCAAAACTTTCAACCAAAAGGGAAAAGTCCCAAGCTTCAACAAATACAGGACAAGCTGAGAAAATGCAAGACTGTGAAGAGGTTTCAGGCTTGGGCAATGCTGCATTTACACCACCACTGTTTGCCAAAAATTTTACAAGTCAAAGATAAGGTGTAAATAAGATGTGAAGCCAATCAGTTCTTATCCATGGTAAAATTGATTAAGCTACTGCCAAGGTATAGTGTACCTTTTCCATAAATGAAAAGATCAAATAAGCAAGTTTACAAGTTGAAGTTAACAGCCCATGTAAAGATACATCCAGTTTTCAATTTAAGTTACTTAACTAAAGTATTGTCCCAATCAGACAATATCATGCTAGCATTTGTTGACATCTAGGAAATAAATCAGCTAGTTGATAAGCAGAAAAGGATAACTGATGAAAGAAGTAGGAAGCTTTCAAACCAAAAGATTAGGAAACTGCTTCATTGAACAGTAAACAAACCTCTAGAAGAAGCAACATGGCAGGTAGTTGCTTTTGTCTAAAAGAATGACACTGTTAAAGCTAACAATCTCCATGCCGCAGGAACATATGGTATAGTCTAAGTAAGCCAAGTTAGAATGTTGATGAGAGGAAAATCTCTTAAAAGAATCTATGATGACCTAAAGAAATAATTCTTTAAATTTCTCTGGAAAACGCTAGACCCCTCAAGAATAAAAAAGTAACAATTAAACATTAAAACAAAAGATCTTTGTGGAATGATAGAAAGTCAAACTAGTGGCAAATGGATACTCCCATAAAGGAGTCCATAATCAATAGACCTTTTCTATGGTTGCTAAGATGACATTAATTTGGCTATTATTGTTGATGACAACAAACCTTGACTTGACTTGGAGGTACACTAGATGTATGTTGCAATCACATTTCTTAACAGGGATCTTGATGAGATTTACAAGGAGCAGCCCAAAAGCTTCTGTTGAAATTAGTGCAGCTGCAAGAGCCATTCTCCAAGAGGATGACATAAAACCCTAGCTGAGATCTAGGGCCCCCAGTGCACTCCTGGGGTTCTTGGTTTGGGACCAAGTAGTTTGAGCCATGGCAAAAGACCCTAGGGAGGGCCCCCAGTATATTGTTAGCATTCTTGGTCAAGGACCAAGCAGTAAGTCCCTAAATGTTTTCTAGGGCCCTTGGATGTGTTCCATGGAATCCTTGCCCAGTGCTTGAATTGATCCTTGGAAGTGTTCCTTGGTGGTTGATGATGTAAGTCCCTAGATGTGTTCTAGGGCCCCTGGATGTGTTCCAGGGAATCCTTGCTTAAATGCTTGGGTTGATCATTGGTCTTGTACCTTGGTAGATAAGACCCTAGATGTGTTCTAGGGCCCCTAGATGTGTTCTAGGGTAACCTGGTATGGGATCAGGTGGGTCTTGGTTGTGTACCAAGATGTGATGATGTGTGATCTTCTTCCTCTCTCCCGAGATGGTCCATGAGACCTCGGAGCAGCTATGAAGATGGGCATGACCACATCAATGATGTTTCCTCTTATGCAGTGATGATAAAAGTTTATTAGCTATCATGAGACTTATGTGGACATGTTTTGCCATTGAAGAGGACCCCCTTGACCTTGTCTTGAAGTCCCCCCTTGCTTGATTTCATTTCCCTTCTTGTTTGATGTAGTGTTGGGTTTTTTTATAAGTCACTTTGACTTATTTGATTTTTAATTAATATTTTTATTAATTAAAATGTCAATTATTATTTTTTTTAATTTAACCCTTACCCTCTTCCTAAACTATAAAAAGGAACCTACCCCTCTCTCATTCTTATACACACACTCACTCTTCTCTTGGTCTGATTTTCAGTGGCTACTTCAGTTTGTTCCCTGTTCTAGGTTCAGCCTCCTTGGTGGACTCTCTCTCCTACTGTTTTGAGGAACGGCCTTCATAGATCTTCTCCTTGTTTGCTGGAAGCTTCATATCTGTTGTGGCTGCTAGGATAGGATGCTGCGGATCTCTCCTCTTGCTGTTCTAGAGTGGAGCGGACCTTCCTTCTTGCTGGGCGGACCTTCCCTTTTCTGTCTAAGGATGCCGCAGACCTTCCTCTTACTGTTTTGGAGGCTGCGGCCTTCCCTTACTTCTCCTTCTTGCAACCGCTGGTGGGTTAAGGCTGCTGCTTCCCTTGACTCCTTCTCCCTTCACTGCTGGTGCTTTTATCTTGCTTGCTGCCTATCAATTTTGAGGGTTTGACAAACCCCAGGTTCCTGTAGCATTTTCAGTTCAGATTGGACAGTGTTTGGATGAATTGTTCTAAGTGTTTGTATCAGCCCTGTTCTTGCTGATTGTCCTTGAGTCCTCCTTGGCAAAACAGTCCACTTAAGATCATGGTTGAGATCAAACCCTTGGGTTTTGATCCATGATCTTTAAACAGAAAATTCTGAGCATATTAAAGAGGACAGCAACATCAGGTACATCTTTATTTGCTTTACTAAAGGTAAGTACAGAATTTGTTTTAGTTTAAAATCTGCACTTAGTTTATATTCAGAAATTTTCTCTTCTGTTAAGAATCATTTTAGCATGTTCAGATTTTAGCATGTTTAGATTTTATCTACCTCATTTTCCCTCCGGCACAGATCAACCAAGGCTCATCACATCCGAGCAACCCAGAGTATGGGAGATGGTAAGCTATTGTCACCATGAGGTATGTTAGTCCTTTCATGCAAATTGTTGTACTTAATTCGTCGAGCATGTGGATGAGGATCTTTGGTTGAAGTTCGATAATGGATCACTGGTTTGAGAAATTATGTCAATTATCTTGTTTCACTTTGGTGGTCAACTCTTGTGCCCTAGTCCTGTGTTGTCATCGCCCAAGGAAAAGGGGTAATACTAGGGGGCCCTCCCAAGGGTAACGTTCTGCCCCTGCTCATACTTGACACTTCCATCCTAGATCCTCTCATATTATCCTAAACTTCAGCTATGGTCCATTCTCTCAAGAGAAGAGGGGCCGAAGGCCTAAAGGTTGTTTCGTAGCTACTATAAAAGAATAAGAAAATGATGTTGCAAAAGAAAGTGAACATAGCAAAGTAGGACCACCAAAAGGCAGTCCAACTTGAGCTCTACTCATTCAGTGCTCACCCCGGTCCCAAAAAAGTAATGTTATAGCTTGAAAACCTATATAAAGGGGACCCGTAAATTTGCAAATACAAATGAAAGCATGGACTAGAAAAAGGAAAAGAAGGATTTGGAAAAAGGTGGCACGCAAATAAGGGGTAACTCAAGAGCAAGCGCACCCTCCACAAAGGCGCTCATAGAGATGGATTAACACCATAATTCATGAAGTAAGCCATGTTAGCACAAATTTCTACCCTGTAATCTGAGCTGATAAACCTGTTATGACAGCGGTAAAAACTTGGCTAATTATAGGAGAAACAGCCCTGGATGTCACGGGCTAAACCCCTCTCTGTTTGGGCTAGTGGCTTGCTAGCCTCTGGGGCGAGTCCCTAGGCACAATGAAGCGCCTTGCTGGCAGATCTAAGGTCTGATTTTCTGCGTTAAAACTAAAAAATCAGCGAGTTGTTTTGTCTTGGACAGCGTGTGAAAGCGGTCCAAAACAGTGAAAAAATCGATCTTATACGCTTGGAGTGAACCTGCAAGGTTAGCACAATGAAGATAGACTAGAAAGAAGCTGAAAACTATTCAAAATGATCGAAATTAACCATGATAAACAGTTCAGAAAATGACATATCAGATTACAAATTTACCATAATACCGCCAAGAAAAGAGGTTTGAATGGAAAACACACACTTCTTTATTGATAAAGCTTCCAAGAGAGTTGATTGCACCACACTTGACAAGCCTACAACCGATACAATGACTACTTTGCTCAAAGAGGAGCCACTAGACTAGAGAGAGAGAGAAGAGAATGAGAGGGACACTATGCTGCTACTGCAAAAACCCACAAAATAAGCCAAGGCAAGCCTCCAATATATAGCTAGTGAGGGCGCACATCCAAGGGAAGAAGAAGGGTGCATGAGAGGGGTAAAAATAGAGTCTAAATGAGATGACTGAGAGTGAGTGTGAGTTTTGAATGCTCATGAGTGAGTGAATGGCGAGCTAAATAAGTGAGAAGAGGGTGAAGTGAGGCGCATGGCATGCATGGGAGGAGATAATTTTAGAAACTCATGCGACCTCCTTCCATCATAAATTAATTATCATATGCTCCAATTTTAGGAATATGCGCCCTAGCCTAGGTGGATGCCACATCACTGCCACATGTCGACCTTTGAGGATGCCACTTGGCACTGCATGGATGATGACTGGACCTGCTAACTATAGTAGCTGCTAAAAATATCCATCCAATCCCAAAATTTTGAAACTTGTCGAAACTGACTTTAGGAATCATTTCCCCTTCATTTTCATGACTTTAGTCACTTTTTACAAAATTTGGCTTTTTTACCTTAGCCAATTATTTGTTGGTTTTTTACCGACTTCGACTCCTCATGGACATTGACCTAGCAAAACTTGTCCAATTGAGTTGAAACTTGGTCGGTCATAAGCCATTTGATTTGAGCACTCATACCCCTATACAAAATCACCAAGGACCAAATTTTTACATTTTACATAAGAAATAATTAAAAATTTCCAATTTACGGGAAATTTTAATTATTAAAAAATCATATCAAACTTAACAGAATTCCGCAAAACTCTAGGAGATGTCTAGCATGGTCATATACAACACTTTCATCCCTTAGTTACCTACTGGGCTCGATCATTAAAACGTCTTTCACCACTTTGGAGGAAATTTGAGTGAAAAACTCAAGTAATTAAAATCGCTGAAAAAGCAAAATTAATTACCTAAGGAAAAAAACACTCGATGAAAGGACTTTCCTAATGATAAAGTCCTAGGTCACTAAATTACAAAATTTGACCCATGCTAACATGTTACATTACAAAAATTTTCCCACGCAGGGGAGCGGACATTTCGTGGAAAGAGAAAGAAGTTTTGGGGGCAGAATTGCCCTGCTGAGCCATAGGTCTTCAAACTTGTCGTACCACAAGGTACACATTTTCATGGTACATGACGTTGACACCTAGTTGAAATAGGTGGTCAACAGCGCCCTCTCTTGTCTTTGATTTTTCCCTTTTCCAAATGTTCATGAAGAGCGGGCGCCCCTCTTGCTAGGGAAACTCATGAAAAGGTGAAGACTTGATTTGGGGGGGTCTTTTCTAAGTGAAAACACTTTCTAACTTAGGAATGACTTTAGGAAACAGCCCCCGCACACCCCCCGCCCTTTTTGTTGACTTTTGAGTCATTTACAAAAATTTGGCATTTTTACATTAGCTAATTATTTGCTGATTTCTGACTGACTTAGACTCCTCATGGACATTGACCTAGCAAAACTTATCCAGTTGAGTTGAAACTTGGTCCAAAGGTGTAGGGGGTCATAAGCCATTTTTTCTAAGTACCCATACCCCTATACAAAATCCCCAAGGACCAAATGTTTACATTTACATAAAAAATAATTAAAAATTTCCAATTTACGGGAAATTTTAATTATTAAAAATACCTATCAAAACTTAACGGAATTCCGCGAGACTCTAGAAGATGTCTAGCATGGTCATTTACAACAATTTTAGTCCTTAGTTACCTACTAGGCTCAATCATTAGAACACCTTTCACCA
>JASDQU010193281.1:6496-19911 GCA_032191745.1 Picea mariana | reverse complement strand
GACTGTGAGAGAAAGAAAAGGAAGTTACAGCGGGTTTTGTTGTAGGTTGTATCCCTTCATTTGTTGGATAATAATAAAGGAAGGACCTGGCAATTTCTCTGGTGGACGTAGCCCACACTGGGTGAACCACGTAAATCTGTGTCTCTCTTGTATTGTGTGTCTTCTGTGTTTTGTTTCGGCATTTGTTTTATTTTATTGCTCCACGGTCCTGTTTTTATAACACTAAGTCTGCGAAGACTTGGTCTTCTCTCCTTTCAGGGAATGGGTTCTTGGATCTCGATAACACTTTTCGAAGTGTTATTCCTCCTGAGCTTTGTCTAGTTCAGACTCCGGCTCCCACGCACTCCTTGCGTCTGAGGAAGTTTGAAAGCTCAGATTCACGACGTTTTCTCTCTGGCTCGATGCACACCTTGCAGAGCTCCTAGTGAAGAGAAAAAAATTCCACAACGTTCCTCCCTGGCTCAATGCACACCTTGCAGAGCTCCAAATGAAGAGAAACAATTGAAACTGTCAAAATCTCACAGTTCCATTTACTTGTTTATAAAACAGAAAATAACAGGAAAATACACACAGTCCAAGCTCAACACATTTGGATCAATTCTCCATTCTGTTATATTCACAAGTTCCCAATGGCTACAGATTACATTCAAAATTACAGTAACTCAAAATCATTTTTTCTCCTGCTACTCGCAGTTCTCTCTTACAGCTAATTTTTTTCTATATTCCAGCTCTCCTTCTCACTAGGTGTGTAAACTTCTACATAACTCAAAGATGGTTCTAGGGTTTCCCCTGGCTACTTGCCTACTCTAAAATTCATCCTACACTATCTAAGTCCAGTCACATTCTAGATCCAAAGTGGAAACTCCTGCTGTGTTTACAATTTCAAAAACTTGCTTCACAGGGTAAAATTCGGCACCGGTTCAAGCGTGCCTCAAAAAGTGAATTCTGGCACTGAGTGGAGGTGGATCCTGAAATCCATTGTAACCACCCACATCGAAGTTCTGGAAGAACTCGCATGTGTTGAATGTTCCTGCCTCTATGCGCTTGACACGATGCTCCTGCATCATACTCCCCTTGACAAAAATTCATAGACTCCTATCCATGAGCTCCTCTACTGATTTTCCCTACTTCTGGATAGCAGCTTCATTTTCTCAACTGGCATCTTTGATTGGGTGTCCCTTCCATTTGACCAGATACTCAAAATAAGTCTTCCTCCTGGTCTTCTTGCCAATCCTCCGATCAACAATTTTCTCCATCTGCGGCTTTTCTGCTACAGGCATCTATTTCTCCCGCTAAATCTTTCCTTGATCTTCTGACTCTTCTGTGTCATCTTTCTTGTAAGGATACAGGTGTGAAACATTGAATATGGGTGAAATGCCCACACCATCTGGCAGTTCGATCTCATCGGCATTTGCATCAAACTTCCTCAAGATCTTACAGGGTCCTATCTTCTTCATCTTCAATTTGTTATATGTTCCCCTAGGGAACCTTTCCTTCCTGAGATGTGCTAAAACCTGATCTCCCACTTCAAATTGAGGTTCCCTACGATGTTGATCAGCTCTGTGTTTGTATTTCTAATTAGAACTCTATAATTGTTCTTTGACCCGACCATGGAGTCTCTGCATCTCAACAGCAAAATCCTCTGCTCCAACGCTTCTGATCTCTCCCTATTCCAAGTCCCTTAACTCAGACACTCCCCTGGGTTGTATTCCATAGAGTATTTGGAACAAGCTCCTTCCAGTGCTTCTATTTGGTGAGTCATTGTATGAAAATTCTTCTTGTGGCAGAATCTGATCCCACTGGTTATGGTGTTCAGTAACCAGGCTTCTCAAAAAGTTTCCCAAACTTCTATTTACCACCTCAGTCTGCCCATCTGTCTGAGGGTGATAAGCTGAGCTGAAGGACAAATATGTCCCCATATTCTTCCACAACATCCTCCAAAAGTGACCAACAAATTTTGTGTCTCTGTCTGAGACAATGCTTCTAGGTAGGCCGTGAAGTCTCACAACTTCTCTGAAAAATAGATTTGCAACATGTGTTGCATCACTGTTGTTCTGGCATGGGATGAAATGTGCCATCTTTGAAAATCTATCCACCACCACAAATATGGAATCAAATCCCCTTTGTGTTCTCGGCAATCCCAACACAAAATCCATGCTTATTTCATCCCAAGGCCTCTCTGGTATTGGCAATGGTTGATACAATCCAGTGTTCTGTCTTTTCCCCTTTGCATGTTGGCAGATTCTACATCTGTTCACCAACTTTATCACATTTGTTCTCATACTTGGCCAATAGTACGAGCTTCTCAACTGTGCAAATGTTTTATCATGGCCGAAGTGTCTAGCCAATCCTCCACTATGCTTCTCCTTCAGAAGATTATCCCTCATTGAGCATCTTGGTATGCACAGTTGATTTCCTCTGAAAAAAAATCCTTCCTGAACCATGTACTCTATCCACTGACTTCTATCTCTCAGTACAGGAATCGTACATGCTTCGTAGGCCTCTTTGAAATCTGTATCATCACAATACATATCCTTAAGGTGTTCAAACCCCAAGGTCTTCACCTGGAATTACTGCAGAATTAAACATCTCATGCTTAACGCATCAACAACCTTGTTAGTATTCCCAACAATATGTTTTATGAAAAAAGTAAAATTTTGCATAAACTCAACCCATTTTGCATGTCACTAATTTAGTTTTTATTGTCGGATTATGAATTGTAAAGCTTGGTTATCGCTGTATGAGACAAACTCTTGCAGGACAAGATAATGCCTCCATTTATTCAATGCTTGAATTATGGCATAGAACTCCTTGTCATATGTGGAGTATTTCCTCTTAGTCTCATTCAACTTCTCGTTGAAATAGGCAACAGGTCGATTGTCCTGACTCAGAACTGCTCCTATTGCAACTCCACTTGCGTCACACCTTACCTGAAATGTCTTTTCAAAATTTGGCAAGACCAGAATTGGTCGTTTTGTTATCTTCTCCTTCAGTATATTGAATCTCTTTTCAGCCTCCTCTATCCATTTAAAAGACTTGTGCCTCTTCTTCACTGTATCCATCATTGGTGCACAAATCCCACTGAAGTCTCTAATGAACTTTCTATAAAAACTTGCTAAACCATGAAAGTTCCTTACCTCAAACATGCTCCTTGGTGACGATCATTCTCTGATTTCTTTCACCTTCTCTGGATCCATCTTCAGTTCATTCGAAGATATCACGAAACCCAAATGAATGAGTTATGTCTTCATAAAAGAGGATTTCTTTAAATTGATCAGCATCTTATCCTGTTGTAGCCTCCTCATTACTAGCGTTAGGTGTCTCAAATGCTCCTCTTTAGTCCTGCTAAAGACCAGTATATCGTCCAGATATACAACCACGAACTTGCCAATGGTATATTTTAGAATTTTGTTCATCAGCCTCATAAAAGTGCTTGGGGCATTCGTTAATCCAAATGGCATAACTAGCCACTCATACAGGCCTTCATCGTCTTAAAGGTTGTTTTCCATTCATCACCTTCTCTCATCTTGATCTGGTGATATCCACTTTTTAGATCTATATTAGAAAAAGAAATTTGCTCCACTTAAGCAATCCATTAAGTCATCCATTCTTAGTAAAGGAAATCTATACCTGATGGTGATCTTGTTGATGGCTCTCGAGTCTATGCACATTCTCCATCATCCATTTTTCTTTGGGCTTAACACAGTTGGTACTGCGCATGGGCTCAAACTTTCTCTGACTAAACCCTTATCCAGCAACTCTTGGACTTGGTTCTTCACCTCCTCATTTTCTTGAGTTGTTAATCTGTACGCTACCTTGTTTGGAAGGATTGCTCCTGGTATCAATTCGATATGATGACTGATACTCCTGATGGGTCGCAATGAGTTTGGCAGCTCATCCACCACTATATCAACAAAATTATCCAGCAGCACCTAAACTTCTTCAGGTAGGTCATTCACTGATGTACTTGTAAGGATGACTCTGGGCTTCCTCACCATAGCAAATTGCATCTCCTCTTCTTCATTGACTTCTTTCAGGAGTTCCTTCCTGCTCATGAGAAGTATGCTTGTGTTGGTTTCCTATTTCGCTCTCTTCTCCTCCATTGGTAGCAACATATGCGTCCTACCATTCTTTTCCAATGTATATGTATTTTTTCTCCCATCATGAATGACATTTCTATCAAACTTCCATGGTCTTCCCAAAAAAATGTGACACACGTCCATGGGAATTACATCACATAGGATTTCATCTTTATATCCTCCTATTTTAATTTCAACCAGGCATTGTTTACCGATTGTTACCTGGTGTCCTTTTTGCAACCATGAGACTTTGTATGGCCTCGTATATGCAGTTGTCTTCGGCTCCAATTTCTCCACCATCTCTATGGATACTAGGTTGTCAGTACTCCCACTGTCAATGATTATCTTGCATACTTTATCCTTAGTCTTGCAAGCTATCCTGAAGATACTATTTCTCTGCACTGGCTTTTCAATTTCCACCTCTGGTTTTAAAAGAACTTTTCTCAACATCAGGGATGCTCCATCCTCTACTCCTTCTGCATCAACATCTCCATTGTAATTCTGAAATGTGAGCTTCTCCTCCTTCTTTCTTCTTCTCGGGACATTCCCAAGACATGTGCCTTTCCACAATTATAGCATGCTACTCCTCCTCTGCCTCTTCCTCTAGAAGAGTTTCTTCCACCATTCTGTCTCCCTCATGAACTTCCTCCTCGTTTCGAGTGATTGTGTGGTTTCTCGTCCTCGTCCTTATATTGATGTGCTCTGTCACAATTAAATCCCTTACTTTTGTTTGGGATCGAGCTCTTATCTCTTCCTCGCTGGTTCTTTTTTCTGGCCAGCTTCTCCTCTGCCTTCAATGCAAACTGATAAGCATCTTCCACAGTCCTTACTGATGTCATGCTAAGCTCGTACTGGATCTCATATCTCAAGCCATTTATATATTTGGCGACTCTTTCTTTGTCTCTCTCCCTTTGTCCGGTTCTGATGTTCAGCTGGTAGAACTCCTCGATGTAGTCCTTGACTGCTTGACTGTCATCCCTTTCTGTCTCAGGTTCTATAGCTTCCTAAACAGATTGATCTGGTAGTATTTGGGTATGAATTTAGCCTTCAGTTTGGCTACCATCATGTCCAAACTCTTTATCCTCTGTTTGCCTTTACTTCTCCTCTCAGCCTGCAGTTCGTCCCACCACAGTGTTGCATGCCCTTTTAACCTGGTGGCTTTCTGCTTCACCTTCTTCCCCTCATCGACATCTTCATAGTCGAAGTGTTTGTCCATGGGCCTTATCCAGTCCAACAGTTCTTCATCATCTATATTTCCCTCATACATGGGGACCTCTATCTTAGCTCTTCCTCCCAATCTGGCAACTTCTCTCAACAAACGTTCTTCTGCAGCATCCTCTCCTGCAGCTTCTTCAACCTCAGCCTCTTCACTTTCTGCATCACTGACATCCCCAACGTCAGGTGCTCTTCTTTGTGTTACTTCCATTGCTTCCATTCGGGTGCGAAACTCTCGCATCTCCCTTTCTACAGCACATTTGGCTAAAGGTGGATCTCGTCTTCTTGGTAGCATTGTGTTGACTTTCTGTCACACACAGAGTACAACTCCGAGTTTTCTGTCTCCTTTTTCCTCATTCGCCTGAAATATACAAGCGAAAAATGTGCTTTGATACCACCTGATGCAGACCCCCTACCTCAGCAGGGTCTACTAACCTCCCGATCTCTGGATTGTTCTTCTTCTGAGCTAAATTATCTCTTTTTGGCTCTTGCTAGAACCCTTCAAACAAATCCATAGGTCCCCCTTTTCTCCTCTGGCACAGGCCTTCAACAAAAACTGTGCGTGTGCCCTTTTCCCTTGGCGCTCTTCGCTCTTTTCTGACTCGACCTACCTTTCGGGGTTTTCAGGGTTTCGGGACTCCTGTGAATGAATTCTCTTCGGTTCCTTGTCCTCTTGGACTTTCGGTCTCCAAAATGTTGAAAAAGCACAATGCCTCAACTGGCTCCTCCCTTGGCCTTTTAGGTCTTCACGTTTTGTGGCTTCGAGAGTCGGGACTCCCAAGCTCTAGACTCCTGGCCTCTCAAGCACCCAGTACCCGAAATGCTGAAATGATGACCCACAATAATATGCCACCAGATTTCCGCGATTCAGGGAATCGCGAAGCGAGCGTTCTCCCTTATGTACTCTATCTTTCGAAATCCCAGTTCACGAAATGATGAACTGGCTTGGCGTTCACTCTTTCGAAGTTTCGTGATTCAGGGAATCGCGATGTAAGGGCCCTTCCTTTCCCCTTTCGAACCTCTGGTGGCCGAAATGCCAAAATGGAAAAATGCCGAGATACCCAGCGCCTGTTCTTTAAGGATTTCGCGTTTCCTGAAATCAGGATGCGCGGGATAGCCTTGCTTCTTAGAACCTCCAGTCGTTGAAAAGCCGAAATGGCCTGGTGCTCTCTCCTTTGGGATTTCGCGTCTCATGGAATATGGATACAAAGGGTATCCCTGCTTCTTGGAGTCTCCGATCGCCGAAAAGTCAAAATGCTCAAATGTCGAAACACGGAAATGCTATGGCATTCAATCAACGACTCACGAAAATCCCTGTGATCGACGGCTCACGTCAAATCGTGATTTCGCTATTTCATTATTCAGGGTTATGAAGGACAAGAGCCTCTGTCCTTCCACCTCCCAGTACCTGAAGTCTCGAAATAAACATCAAGAAACTTTCGCTACTAACCTCCTCACAGCTCTACCTGATCTGACGGCCTGTGGGGTTTCGGTGTTCCCCCTCGAGGGTTCTCCACCATCCATTCAGATTTCTGAACTCTCCTCCTGGATCTATGCAGGGTTAAATCCTGTGCTCCTTCCTTCAATTGGACGGCCTTCGGTGATTTCCACCTCAATCCAACGCTCGACAACGTTCTTTCTTCTGAGTTTTTACTCGATTTCGACTTAGGAGATTTCTAAGTCTGCGAAGACTCGGTCTTCACTCCTTCCAGGGAATGGGTTCCTGGATCTCGATAACACTTTCTGAAGTTTTATTCCTCTTGAGTTTTGTCTAGTTCAGACTCCATCTCCTGCGCACTCCTTGCATCTGAGGGAGTTCGATAGCTCAGATTCAGAGTGTTTTCTCTCTAGCTCGATGCACACCTTGTAGAGCTCCCAGTGAAGAGAAAACAATTCAACAACGTTCCTCCCTGGCTCGATGCACATCTTGTAGAGCTCCAAATGAAGAGAAACAACTGAAAATACCAAAATCTCACAGTTCCATTTACTTGTTTATAAAACAGAAAATAACAGGAAAATACACACAATCCAAGCTCGACACATATGGATCAATTCTCCATTCTGTTATATTCACAAGTGCCCAATGGCTACAGATTACATTCAAAATTACAGTAACTCAAAAGCATTTTTTCTCCTGCTACTCGCAGTTCTCTCTTACATCTAATTTTTCTCTTTATTCCATCTCTCCTTCTCACTGGGTGTGTAAAATTCTACATAACTCAAAGATGGTTCTAGGGTTTCCCCTGGCTACTTGCCTACTCTAAATTCCATCCTACACAATCTATGTCCAGTCGCATTCCAGAGCCGAAGTGGAAACTCCTGCTCTGTTTACAATTTCAAAAACTTGCTTCACAGGGTAAAATTCGACACCAGTTCAAGCATGCCTCAAAAAGTGAATTCTGGCACTGAGTGGAGGCAGATCCCAAAATCCATTATAGCCGCCCACATCAAAGTTCTGGAAGAACTCGCACGTGTTGAATGTTCCCGCCTCAATGCGCTTGACATGATGCTCCTACATTAGTCTTCATAGTTATCAACATGATAGTATTGTTCTTTGACCGCATCCAGAAAAAAATACCAAGTGGGCTCGGCCCCATATATTCTATATTCCTCTGTGGAAATTTTCTCCCGATAGGTTTCCCACCAATGTTTGACATGGGGGAGAGCCTTAAGGAGTGCGAAGGTGATCTTTTCCCTATCGAAAAAATTTTGAACAGAGAAATAACCTTCTAATAGATTTAACCATTTTTCTAGGGCATCCATATCTATCTAACCTTCAAATATGGGAATATAAAAATTAACTTGTACCTTGAAGGGAGAGGTTCCTCCAAAATGGTCGCTTGATGAGGATGCATTTGTTGCTATCAGCAGGTGTTGAAGATTGTGTGCAAAATTCTCCATCATTTTGTCCCTCTGTCGTGCGAGAGCTTCCTCAAGCAACGGGTTAATAGAATCTTATACTTCATCATATTTATTTTATGTCGCCATCGAGGGTTTCTTGGGCATGCGAGAGTGATTTTCCTCAAGAGAGACAAACTCGAGACCCAAGTGGATATACTCGGACCTCATCTAGGACATGCACTAAAAAATGATCAAGAGAAGCCTGCTCTGATACCACTGATCCAAATTTATTTTTGGAACAAAATGAAAGCATAGAAATTACAATGAAATACTCATGAAAAATGCTAGAAACAAAGAAACACAACAATACTTGTTTTATGTTAATGAAAGAATTGTAAAGAGACTATAAAAATAAATATTGCAAGACTAGCTAGAATGATAGCAGCTTTATCTCTGAGAAGAGATGTGACAACTACGCTCATTCACCAAAAGATGATTACAATGAGGCTCTGAAGGCCTTTTTATGATAAACGGGAATGTCAAAACCCTAGACATCCAAAAATATAACCCTAGGAGATGAAACGCCAAAAGGGGCTGAGTGTTGAACCTAGGAGCTAAGCCTAGGGGGCTTAGGCCTAGAATAATATTTTAATATTATTTCAAAAAAGAGCCATGTGCATATTATTTTATCCTAAGTTCCTGGCAAGGGAGGGAACGTGCAAGGGGATGCATGTTGTGGAACGCATGCAGTTCCCAAGGTGACAAGTGTCAACCCTGGTGCATGCAAATATAATCGCCGAGATGAACTGCGTGAGGGAGCTTCTCCATTCGGACCCGAACCTCTGAGCGTGGAACCGGTACGACCTCTACCAGAATACCCTGGTTCATCTCTGAAAGCCGGGAGAGCCTGTGTTTGTTCTGCAAAAGTACGTGTACGCCCTCTGTTCTGAGAACCGAAAAGATTGTGTCTGTCTGAAAAGCCAGTTCACTCTTTACCCGTTCGAAACCAGGGAGTCTGTGTAATTTCCTGCGTGGATTGTTGTCACGCGTTTCCAGAACCAACACTGTGAGACCTTGCCGCCATTGTTGAGCTTGTGTGAGAAGCCCGAGTCTGTATTCCCGATTGTCTATGGTGGTCACGCAGTGCTGGTCTGCGCGTATCATATTGGCCAGAGTAAGCCTATGTTGATCTTGTGTATGACCTCTCTCCAGGTGAGGGAGGTGGTGGATGTTGGAAGAGGCAGGTTGTCAAGCCTGCGAGCAACTCTTTCCAGGTGGAAGAGTTTGCTGGGAAGTTTTTTCTTCCAGAGAGTGCCCAGCACCAGCTACGGGCTCTGAGACTTCCTGATCCAGCCTGTTGTCGAGACCCAGAGGGGAGGTTAGCACTGATGGACTGTGCGTGTGAAGGTGTATACTCCCAGGCCTAACAGGCATGTGGGGAATGAGAGTCTGGTAGTAGTGGGCGTAAGATGGCATCTTTGGGAAGAATCCTTCCAGATATTTCTATGTTGTCTTCCCTGTAACCTCAGCCTAGCCTAGGATTCCTTGCCTTGGGGGTGGAGCTCGGTCCTAGCTCGGGGGTGACCCATTTTTGAGCTGATGAACAGTGTGGTCTAAGGCTGGGAGGTTCATGGAAGGCCTGCACTTGGTTGGTGATTTCTACAGCTGTTAAAAGATAAGTATTTGAATTATGCTTTAATCATGTTGTGCATGACCGTGTTGTTTATGTATCATGTTTTCCACTGTGTAAATGAATTATGGTTAAATGGTATGGAATGTTTAATTATAGTAGTAACCATATATGTTTCACTCTGTAATTTAAATGTGTTTAATTGTTTAAATGCATGTGCTTATAATGTCTGTACGAATTATGTAAAAAATTCATGTATAGAATGGTAACTGAGAGGTCTAAAAACCTCGGTAGTGAAAAGGTACACTACAAATTGGTATCAGAGCCAAGGTTTCGACACTGAGCCTAGATGGGCTAGTTGGGTGGTCCTTGGACCGAGGGTGAGAGGAGAAATTGTGTTTGGATGACCAATTTCGGACCCTGGTATGGCCCAGAGTGTATAGGAGTTTAAACTCGGGAGGATCGTGAGTCGTAAGATCATTGTGGGATTACCCGTCAACCGTCCGAGTTGACAGAAGTTGCACAGGGTTTAAGTCCTCATGGGTAGAGCATAAGTCCCAGAGAGGCATTGGGATATTGGAGTAATCGGGGTTTTAGAAGTCAAGAGAACCGAGACCTTGTGAGTCTCGAAACACTGAAGAAATCATAGCCGTGAATCTCGGGTGGACACGCGTTAGAAGATCCGAGAGGAGTCGGGGTTCGACACTTTGTGGACTCCAGAGACATAGAAGTCGCATGGGAGTTCCCATCGGGCTTAGAAGGGTCAGGAATCCCATGGTCGAGTGTTTTTTTTTTTTTTCTTTTCAACAATAGAAACCCCGAAAGGATCTGGGTCGTCCATCTGCTGGGACAGGTGGTAGGGAACCGAGATTTTATCGGTATTTCTGAGCTTCAAGAGCCAAGGATATGTGACCAGGAGAACCCCGGAACAGTGGAGGGATCATAGCCGTAGGATCTCAAGGAGGACACGTGTCAGAATCCCGGAGAGAGTCGGAAATCGGAGAATCGGAGTTCTCGAGCACCTATAAATCTTGTCACACGGAGATCTGGACCGTTCGTTTTGAGGATAGGTGTCAGTAGATCTCGAAGAGTCGGAGACCTGAGCCATCGGAGAAAACCCCGACAGAAGAATCGTGTGGGCCACAGGTGGAACTAGTGGAGGACAGGTGTCAACAGCCTGGGCAGAGTCGGGAATCGGCATATCGGAGTTCCTAAGGGCAAGGAACTCAAGACCTTTCAAGTCCCTAACCCCGGAGGAAATCGGGACTGTTCATATTAGGGGACACATGGCAGAGATCTGCCATCGGGGAAAGTCCCGATAGACGAGTCATCCATCGAAAATCAGGATTCAGGAAATCGGGAATCGTGGGGACAAGGAGTCCATGTGTTGGGGAGCGGTTTGATTACGGTCACAAGGTAGAGGTCACATGGACCTCAGCATAGCTGAGGGGGCTAAGAAAAAGGTGCATCAGGAAATCAGGGATTCCATTGTCAAGAGTTTTGGCACATTTCGATTCGTGAAACCCCGAACCCCGATAAGGGAAAAGGCCGGGGTCACGAGTCAGTGGTCACATGGTGTAGAGCCCATGGCAGGGGCTAACGCGTAAAGGAATGCGTCGGGATTTGGAGGATCGTGAGTCTTGGGGTAGAGTGTTTTACGACATCGTAAACCCCGTAGCCCCAACAGGAGGTAGGACTACGGTCCCAGGAAATTGTGGTCACATTGACCAGGGCTTGGCTTGGAGGGCCAAAGAACGTCGGAGGATCGGGAGTCTCGAGTACATGTGTAGCTCGACACCACAAACCCCGAAACCCCGATAAGGGACATAAGACGATGGTCTTATAGTAGCCGGTTGTATGGACTAAAACCTTAGTCGGTGGAGGCTAATATGACAAGGTAGTGCATCGGGAAATCGGGAAATCGGGGATTCAACCCACCAGAACATTGTCGGTTTCAAAACCCCGATAGAAGGAAGGGAGACCTCGAAGAGTTTCCTGTGGGAGGAAAATTTCCCGATAGGGAAACAGAAGAATTTCAAGAAACCCGAAAAACACAGAGCCAGACAGAGCTCAGAAAACTTGTGAAGTTGAAATGTCTTTCATTCTTGTTCGTATTAGTTATAAATGTTGTGGATTATTCATGAAGTTTAATGGCCTGACAATTTTGAATTGGATTGCAAAGTGCGTGTTCAGAATACAACAGAGGCCAAAACTCCAGTTAATCAACGCCGAGTATGGAGTGGGGAAGAGTGCAAATTACCCCTGAAATGGAAGACGAACGGGAAGGAAAGGATGTTAACCTAGGAGTCGAAGGATCGAACTCTAATGGGCATGGAAAGGAGATGGATAAGGAAGGACATATAATGAAAATTCTTGAAGGATTGCAAAGAGACGCCAAGGAGCGTCGAGTTGATAGCCGAAAGCTCATGAAAGTCAAGGATCGGCAAGGGAAATTAAACTTAAAATTCTTGCAGAGTCTAGAAAGAATAGAGAAGAAACTTGAGAAGGGAAGAGACTCAGGTATGACAGAGAGTCGCAGAGACCATGGAAGAAGAAGTAGATCGAGGAGTGGTAGCCGATGTCACAGTCGCTCCCAAAAACATTCGGACAGGGAGACATACAGTAGTTCAAGCCCGTCCCCTACCAGAAAACATCGAAAATCTGGAAGGGAGGAATTGAAAGGATAGATGAACAAGATTAAGACTCCAACATTCGATGGAGAACATAAGAAGGAGGAATATGTCGAGACATGGTTGTTGGGCATGAAGAAATACTTCCAACTGCAGAATTATTCCGCCCATGCAGAAGGAAGAATTGCAATGTACCAGCTGAAAGAAAAGGCGTCCATGTGGTGGGATCAGTTTGTGCAGGTGTAGAACATCAGAGAGAAAGAGGTCACATGGAAGGAGTTTAAGAGGTATTTCGAGAAGAAATACCTGACTAAAAGATACTATGACAGAAAGATGAAGGAGTTCTTCGAACTCAAGCTAGGCAGCATGACCATTGATGAGTATGAACGAAGTTTTTTGGAACTGTTGAAGTATGTTCCATTCATCAAGGACGAGGCTGTCAAAATTCAGAGGTATTTGAGTGGACTGCCACCTTCTATTGGTGAAAAAATTCAATATGATGATCCTAAGACTATGGAAGAAACGATAAGAAGGGCGAAATGCTTATACGAATAGCAAAGAGAAAAGCCTACCTTTCGGAAGGCTTGGGATGACCAAAAGAGGTTTAAGAAAGAATAGAGGCAGAAGGGAGACAAGCCTTCCTTTTTCCGAAATAGTCATCAAGGACAGCCATCGTTTAGAGATCCAAGAAGGACTGAAGAGGGAGCACAAAGACAGAGACCGATGCCCATTCAGTGTTGGGGCTATCAAGGAAACCACAAGTACAGAGATTGTCCCCATAAAAATGGTAAAGCGAGAACTATACATACTGTTCAACAAGATGAAACAGTGGAGGATATGGGAAGAATAATGCCAAGGATCTACATAGCCCTGGACAATAAGCAAGTGGAATTTCAATCGCACATGATTGAAGTGGAAGGTATGATCAACAACCGACCACTTTTTATTTTAATTGATTCAGGGGCTAGCCATAGTTATGTAGATCCTAGAGTGGTAGAAATTTTGCATCTACGAAGAGAA
>JASDQU010193280.1:21847-34140 GCA_032191745.1 Picea mariana | reverse complement strand
CCTTCTTTCTCTCTCACTCATCCTCCCCTCTTAATCTCTCTTCTACTCTTTCTGGCTCTCTCCATCCCTCTTGTTCTTTCCCTCTTCCCTCTCTCTCTACCCTATCCCTTTATCTCTCCATATCACTCTCAAGCTCTCTTTTACTCTTTTTGGATCTTTCCCTCCCTCCCCTCTGTCTCTCTTGCATGTACACCTCTCTCCCCCTCAGTGTGTATCCCCCTCTATTGTTGTAGTGTACCCCAATTTACCCATTTAATATTATTTTTTGTATTCAGGTCATTAGAATTATTTAATGTGTCCAATACACCTCAGACCATTCTATACTATACTATAAGGTGATTCAATACTTCTTTTATTTTCCACCATTACACTTACCAAATTTTTGCACAAAGTAATGAAAGACTTTATCTAAATTTGAATCTCATGGAAGGTAGAAAGGTAGCTTGATTACTTAATCCTATATATATATATATATTTATATATATTCTCACCATAGAATATGCACTCAAATCATGCAAGTTATAGACATACTATGTAAAAACATCAATGCATATAACAAAAGTAGCCTCGAATTAATGAATGAATCCCTCAGACATGTGTGAAAGGTATTTCTTCAATGATTTATTATCCACATGACATTCAACACGTGATAGCGTTAAGACTTAGAACATAAATGGTCAGTACCTGTTTCTTGTTCTTGGTTGTTTTCCATACTCACTAGAACTAACCCTATAACTAACCCTAGCACGAAGGCTACCAAATCTGAGATGAAGTGTAGAACTCAAACTAAATTGGAATAAAATATTTAAACTAAACTATAGCCCAAAACTGATCTTTCATTACAGTTTCCATAAGTCTGATAGAATACAACTACCATGGTGTAAATGAACCCTGCCAATGTGTAAATGAACCCTGCCAATTAAATTTATAGCGGTCTGTAACATGTCTCCTTGGGACCATCACTTGTTTACTGTTCCATTTGAAATTTTTCCACCTTTCCCCAATCACATGGGCTAGGTACAACTCTGTAGTAACACCATTGAACTAACCTGCGAAGGTTTCCTACGACTATTGTTTCACCCATCGTCTTGTCTTCGTGTAGTTTTCACTTTTGTTACAAGGTCACTATTACATATTGTAAAAATTTCGACGTTCTGTTTGCGGCGTTATGGACAAAATTGGCCATACTGTCGAAAAATAGAGGATTTTTTTTTTCCATATTTCCCAATAATGTCGCTATTGCCACGTTTACATCTCTCTTGCCACGTTATCGTCTCTCTTGCCACATTTTCCACATAGTCGTCTCTCTTGCCAGATTTGTGACATAGTCGTCTCTCTTGCCACGTTTGTGAAAATAGTTGTCGCAGTTGCGACGTTGTGGAAACTAGGTTTTCCCCCTCCAATGGTCACCTATTATTTTGACCAAGTCAACTTTGATTTGGTCAATGATTGTAGGAATTGCGACATTATAAAATCTATAAATATGTTTCATTTTACGGATGTTGCGACAAGTTTGCTATAATAACGACACTTCAAAAAGGGTTTGTGGGTCTTCTCGGCTAGAGTACAACTATTAAAAGACATTGTACTAAGGCTCTTCTTGTTTCATTTTAATTTTTTGATCAGTTGAATTTTAAAGGAAACAACTATTAAAGGACATTGTACTAGGGCTAGAGTACATGATGGGAAACGGTGACCTAAGAATGGGGCCAACGTTGAAATTTTTTCAAAATGTTTTTGTATAAAATCATACATCCTTGAGTCCAGAAACCCTCACATACCATAACGGAATGTGTCTAGTCTAACCATGTCAAATTGTGATGAATACAAGCACATATTGAAGAAATTTCAATGTTGGCCCCATTCACTGCTCATTATGGGGGGTCGATGTATGACATTTTTGGTGGTTGAATTGGAAGTTCCATGAAATTTCAAAAGAGTTCCAACAAAGATTCTACAGATGGAAACAAAAACATTTGGCAATGAGATGCCCATTATGAACGTTGTTGCAAACATGGATGATCTCAAATATTATGTGGTCAGGACATCATACATCCTTGAGTCTTGAAAACCTCCCATACCATCAAGGCATGTGTCTAGTATAACCATGTCAAATTTCGATGCATACACGCACATATTGAAAAAATTTCAAAATTGGCCCCATTCACTAGTGCTCATTATGTGGGTTCGGTGCATTACATCTATGGTGGTTGAATTGGAAGTTCCATGACATTTCAAGAGAGTTCCAACAAATATTCTATGGATGGAAACAATAACATTTGACAAATATGAGCCGCCCCATTATGAACATTGTTTCAAACATGGAAGATCTCAAAGATTATGTGGCTAGATCAAACATCCTTGAGTGTTGAAACCCTCCCATACCGTCAAGGCATGTGTCTACTCTAACCATGTCAAATTTCGATGAAAACAAACACATATTGAAGAAATTTCAACGTTGGCCCCATTCACTGCTCACTATGCGGGGTTGGTGCATGACAATTTTGCTGGTTGAATTGGAAGTTCCATAACATTTCAAGAGATTTCCAACAAATATTCTACAGATGGAAACAATGACATTTGACAAATATGAGATTCCCCATTATGAACTTTGTTGCAAACATGGACGATCTCAAAGATTATGTGGTCGAGACATCAGACATATTCCTTGAGTCTTGAAACCCTCCCATACCTCCAAGGCATGTGTCTAGTCTAACCATGTCGAATTTCGACACATACATGCCGAGTTTGAAGAAATTTCAATGTCGACCCCATTCACTTCTCACTATGATGGGTCGGTGGCAGAAATTTCACTATTCTCATTCACCTTCAAGGAAAACCCCTTTCACCACTATGAGACATCCATTATATTGAATGTTGATGCAAGCATGGATGATCTCAAATATTATGTAGGGACATCAAACATCCTTAATTATCGAAACCCTCCCATAGCTTCAAGGAAACTATCTAGTTTAACCATGTCAAATTTCGATTCATACGGGCACAGATTGAAAACATTTCAACATTGGCCCCATTCATTCCTCATTGTGCAGGGTCGGTGGAAGAAATTTGTGATGGGTGTATTTGAAGTTCCATGATAAATTTCAAGATAGTTTTGACAACAATTCTATAGAAGGGAATGACGAATGATGAAAACAAAAGGTGCAACATGATGAACGTTGATGTAAATGTGGATGATCTCAAATATTATGTGAGGACATCATACATCCTTGAGTATTGAAACCCTCCCATACCGTCAATCCATGTGTCTAGTCTAACCATGTCAAATTTCGACGCATACATGCAAAGTTTGAAGAAATTTCAACATTGTCCCCATTCACTGCTCACTATGCGGGGTCGTTGCAAGATGACATTTGTGGAGGGTGAATGACATCAGTAATAAAAATGATGAGCTGATGACATCATCCTCTGAAGAATATGTGAGTGAATATGATGAGTTGATGACATCGTTCTCACCAAAATATGTCCAGTTACTCCCAATGATACATCTTTGATGTCCTCCAACATTAAATAAATCCCCACATCAACAAGGAGTTTAAACATTTTCAATAAGTGTGAGTCATTCATGCATTCTCCTACCTCATGGAAATTCTCTTGTGATCATTCTCAAATTTATTCACATAACCCCCACACTATATTTCCCTTAGTTACTCAATAATCCAAATTTAGAAATGACCAAAACTAATGCAACAATGACATAAAAGAATTTGTATTTGTTATGAAGAATCTATGACGTTTTTACCCGAAACACCTGTTTTTGGCTAGTTTCAGGGCTAGCCACAAACCCTATTTTCCACGGAGTGTAACTCCAAAAATAAAATGATCCACAAGCTGAATTTTTTTACCACAGATACTTGGTTATGTTTCCTCAATGGAATAGCAACTTGAAGGTATGAATCATTTTATAAAAAAAATTATTGTGAAAATGGTGAGATGACCTGAAAAAAACATACCTTAGAAAGCATCATCAAAAGAATCTATCCTTCCTTGAATTTCGAACTTCTTTTCTTTACCTTCCTCAGAAATTGAGATTAGGTATCCTTTGGTTACCTGATACACCTATAGGTATTGAATATTCTCAAGTTTGTCTTAAATTAGAGATCCTTGCCTCTTATTTATACTCTCCAAGTAGCTTCCTTAAAAACATCTTCTAGGCCACTTTTCCCACTTTCCTTATTTTAGGGTTAACCCACTTCTAATTTCTCCATTAAATTTATTATTGAATTAATTTATTTTGTATTCACTCTGAATTATAGTACACTCATCAATTCACTTTATTATTTACCTTTTAAAATCTCTTAAACCACTTTGACTACTTTGACCTTTTGGGGCTTCTAAATGACATTTGAGGGTCCTCCAACTTCGTAAGGCCATAACTCTCAAACTGTGAGGAGTATGTGATGTTCCACATGCCACCATAAATGGAATGAAATGTACTATAAATATAGAACAATATGACTTGAAAATATGTCAAAACTTATACCATTATCCATCAAACAAAGTTGAGTCCATTACCCAAACCTGGGTTCTCCAACTTCTCATGGCAATAACTCTCTAACCATGAGGAGTTATGTGACATTTCACATACCAATGGAAATGGAATTACAAGCACTATTTGTCTAGGATAGTTTCACTGACAAATTCACCGGCATTCATCTCATTATTGCAAAAATAAGTATGGGTTCTATAACCATACTTCTAGGATAACTCAATCCTCAAAGCCTCTTCCCGTGAGGGATTTCACCATAAGGGGACCAATTTGGAATTCATCCATTTCTACTTATTACAAACCATGAAAATACAGTAATGATTCATCTTTACATCAAACAATCTTGGGTCCATTACCCAACCCTTGTGCTATGGGGCTTTATCAAGGGTTGAAATCAATGACAACCAACCTTAATCAACAATATCCCCCTTTGGCATTGATGGCAACACTTTGATGAAATACTGAAATCATATCACTCATGCTCCCCTTTGAACCATTCCTTTGTCCTCTGCATCTGATAAATCTCTCCCCCTTTGTCATCAATGGAAAAGGTATCTTTCCATTTGAGGTTTCTCCCCCTAACTGAATTGTCCTCTTATGGTGCTTCCTCATGTAAATCTAAGACATATAAGATAAACAATAAAAAATAATTCATTTGGAGTGGAAATAACTCCAAGTATCTGGTGAATATATTCAAAGGATTCCCGTGGAAGTGGTTTCGCGAAGATGTTTTCCACTTGTTATTTTGTGCCCACATACTCAACTCTGATATTGTTTTCTACAACCTACTCTCGTAGAAAGTGATACTTTATTGGAATGTTCTTCGTCTTAGAGTGCATCACCGGGTTATTCAAGATAATGATGGGGCTTGTATTATCACAATAGATTGTAATGGGCTCATCACACTCAACCTGTATATCTGTCAGAGTTTGTTAGGCCACATCCCAAACATCCCAAACATCACATGGCAAGGTATGGGTTCCTTAACTATCTTCTCATTGTTCTTTTGAAAGAGTCTAATGAGGTTTTTTTCCCCCCATTCAGCTGTGTTACTCTACGCAAGCTCTCCAAGGATGACAATGGAGGTTCGAGTTGATGTATAAGTTGTGGAGATATTCTTCATGACGAAAAAATAGGATGGATGCTAAAACACTCATTGGTGATCTTCTCTGAACTGGGTAACAATACTTCTCCATTAAGTTCTAAAACCCTTTCTAAACATTCTCAGTACTTTGCCTTCTTTTCCCGACTTCAATAATCTTGTATAGATATTTTATCAGGAACACGATATTTGCTTTTAATCATAGGGCTCCTTTTGTTGTCCCTCTATTGTGCTGGTGTTGAGCCTCTGAAAGACTACGCAGAAGTTTTAGTCCACAACTTTCTTTAGTAGGGTAACATTCACTCGGTGTATTGCATGTTATACACCACAGTTGGATCAATCCTGATCATAACCCTCTGCGTGTACGTTTGTGTGGAGATTCATTTGGGTTAGAGTAATAGTTATGACATGGTAAAGCTGAGGACAGAGATGATTCGGTCTCAAGCATAACTCTCTGTGTATGTTATATTTTTTTTTTAAGTGAAAACAAAATCCTTTAGATAAGATTTAATAACATTTATTGCCTCTATCAGGTACTATCGCGATGAAATTTGTTTGGAAGTCTACCAAGTTGTGTAATATTCTAAACCCCCAGTTGACTCTTACAACTATAGTTCTTTTTGAAAGATTTCTATATTTTTATTTGCCATCGAACCATACATAAAAGACGAGGTTCTGTGTATCATATAATTCTTTTTAAGAACATACCCTGGAATATGTAATTATTTAAAGTTGTAGTTAAATTAGGTTATTGTCTTTCATTTATTGTTGTTTGCTTGGTAAACACCATTCGAAACCTGGTAAATTCAGTAACGATGCTATCTCCATATTTAAAATTTGTTTACAAGCATCCTTTTCAGCATAGACATTTGGTCCTTATTAATTTTTTATGATTTCATTAGCATATAGCACACTATCCATGCAAATTCAAATTCTAATGTAAAAGATCACTTGTTTATTTTTTTTCCTGAAGAGTTGTATTTATATGTTTTTAATAGCCAATTTTTAATGATGGGACCCTATTGTTGAAAGGGTACCCATCAGGAAGTTCTTAGACTACCCTCCCTCTAACCTGGGACGTTGACTCAATTGAAATGTGACACAGAAAGACACCAGGTTCCCAAATCTCAAGTTAAGTGTAATTCTGCATAAGCCTTTCCTATCATTCATCATTCTGTTGCAAAATACTAATACTGATTTGTATTTCTTTACAGGAACTTCAACCGTGCACAGTCCCGAATACAGGCCCCTGCCATGTGCAAAAAAAGGTATTTGGTTTTCATTTCACCACTCTCAAAGGAGTCGATAGGTTTTCTAAGGGTTGACATGATTATCAAACCAAAATGCTATCATCGTGGGTGAAACCTGTTCATTCAAAGGATAGCCTATTTTCTTTAACTCTGTACCTCTAAATTTAAAGGAAGGGTATGAGGATCAAACATGATTACTATGTGAAATAAATGACTGGTATATATAGAACATGTCTACGGCCTTATTCAAGTTGTATAGTTGGTTTTTATATGGGAATATACATAGTCCCTTCATTAAAAATAATGGATCTGTTATATAAATTTTTCTGGGATGAATAGCAATACGTATCTGTGAATAGTGATTCTGTCTTGGCTCTTTCCGGTTTTTACTATGGATCCTACAAATAAATTCGAACGATTTCTTGTTTAATCCTATAGCTTTACGTTTTCGAGTATTACTGCAGAAATATATGATTCGAGGGTATATACTCTTTACTTCAAATACCTTACTAATGTATTGCTTTATTTCCAGCTTCTATATGCGATCTGCTAGCCCATTCCTTTATTATTTTCCTTCCCAGGTCGTCATTTGTGACTAGGAATACTAATTTCTCTCCATCCTTTCATTTCCATGAAGTTCAACTATGACTAGTTAGGTTGTTCTTTTTCATTATTTCATTTTCCAAAAAAAGCATTTATGATTAATTAGACTATTTGTCTTCCATTATGTTTTAGTACTTGTTGAATATACATATATTAGGCATTTAAAATGAGTCATGCAATTTGTATGGTTATCTATACAAATATATATCTATATATATCTGCACACATAGTTATTTCCTATTGTATAATCATTCCACAGTACTTTAATTTGATAGAACAAATCACCTAGAATTAAGAGATAATCCACAGGGAGATGCCTGTATGGATAGGTATGTAAAAGTTTTAAATCCCATAATTACTTTGTGAATAGTGTCTACACAATCCTAGATTCAAAAACAAAATAACCAGATATACATATGAGACACGGATCTGGTGGTGATCTATAACATAATATAATGAAATGGTGTTCTATTTAACAAAGCTGTTATAGACAATGAAATGGTGTTCATAGACTCCTCTTATGAAATGGTGTTATAGACTCCTCTTTCCTCACACTCAACCAATGGTGTTCATAATAGTAGGAAAACAATAGTCTCTTTCTCCAACATACTCTTCCTTGCCTCACACTCTGAAAACAATGTTCATAACAACAAGAGGTAATTATTCTTTCCAGCATGCTCCTCCTTGCCTCACACTGAGAAAATAGTGTTCATAACAGCAAGAGGTAATTCCTTTTCCACAACATACTTGGCAACATCTTGCCTCCTCACATATGTTATTTATCCAAACAATATCTTTGCCTAGGTCTTTTTCCTTCTCTTAGGAATTTTTGCATCTTTCTAAATCCCTGATTTTTAGGAGCTGTCAATGGCCAAATCCCTGATTTTCCACTTTTAACAATCATCCCTGAGGTAGTTCCACGATGTTCCCCACTCATGGAGTCATGGTCAACTGAATTTAATATGGTTGTTCCATTTTTCCTCCTGCAATAAATATAAAATATTTTGTTTTCATACAGGTGTCATAGTCAAATAGTTAGTTGGGTCAAATCAGATCTCTTCCCAACAGTCATAATAATTAATTAAAATTTACCAAATTCAAAATTTGGAATTTCCATAAATGGCAAAAATTTTCGAGATTGAAATTTACCAAAAACAGAATAATTTTCCTAATAATTTTTGAATTCAAAAATATTTTATTTTTGGGGATGTCACATCCTTTCCCCCTTCAATAAAACATTGTCCTCATTGTTCATTCCTTTCTTGGAACAAGAGTGGATGAGATTTTCTGCAAATCTCCCTCCAACTCCCAAGTGGCCTCCCCAGGACTAATGTGCTCCCATTGCATTTTTACCTGGGCAACGACTCTTGTTCCAATGTACTTTTTCTCTTTGGTCCAGAATGTGCAGAGGTTCCTCTCGGAAATCGCCTTCTAGTTCCATCTGCATCAAGGTCCAATCGATCATATGGGTCAGGTTATGAAAATAATTTTTTAACAAGGAAACATAAAACACATTATGAAATTTTAGATTGGTACGATGTGCAAGTTGATATGTCGTGGGTCCAATTCGAGCTAAGATCTCGAAGGGCCCACACAACCTGGGTGCCAACTTGGCATAGTCCTCGAGTTTTTAGTGAACTCTTTCGGGATTTAACTTTTAAGTACACATGATCTTCCACTTGAAACTCCAAGTGTCTTCCTTCCTGGTCTGCATAGCTTTTTTGTCTGTCCTGTACCTCTTTCAAGTTTTGTTGTACTTTTCTTACCATACTTTCCATTTCTTGGAGCATATGTGGTTCTACCATATGTCTGTCAACCGGGTTGTCCCAGCTAATTGAATTCGTACACTTCCTTCCATACAGTACCATGAAGGGGCTTAACTTAGCCGAAGTTTGGTACCTATGGTTATATGAAAACTCTACCAGGTGTAGGTAGTCTTCCGACTTCCATGGTTTTGTTCTTACATACATGAAGATCATGTCTTCCATGATTTGGTTCGTTCTTTCAGTTTGTGCATCCGTTTGTGGAAGATAACTCGTACTGAAATTCAACTTAGTATTTAGCCATGTAATAATTCTTTCCAAAAATAAGATGTAAATTTTACGTCTCTATCTGAAATCACCATTTTAGGAATACCATGCAGTCTAAAAATTTATTTCATAAATATTTCCGCAATATTTATAGCTTTAAAAGTAGACTTTACAGGAATAACGTGTGAATACTTACTGAGTTTATTGATTACAACCATAATAGAGTCATTCTATTTCTAAGTTTTAGGAAAACCTGTAATAAGTTTAGTGATATGGTCTCCCATTTCCATTCTAGTACTGGTAATGGCTATAATCGATCGGCCGAAAGCTATTCTAAGTGTTGTTATCGTTTTTTGGTATCCTGGATGGCCACAATACAGTTTCTTATGCACTTCATCCAAGACTGTTATATTTAACTTTGTTGAACCTGGTATGTAAAGTTTTTTGTTAAATCGTAATAGTCCCTTTTTGTTGATTTTTAGATCTGGTTTGTCTAAGTTGGCTGTAGTGTTTTGTAGTTCCGTCGCTATCTTAGTGTAATTTTCGTCAGTTATACCCGTGGTCTTTGTTTCAGATCACTTTTTTCCCTACTAACATTCATTCCAAATAACCCGTGTACTCTTTTGCTTAAGGCATCAACTACTTTATTTCCTTTCTCTTTATATGTCTTACCTCAACATCAAATTCGTAATGTTCATAATTTGTTTGAAAAGTTATTTTTCTTATGTCCCTATCTTTTTAACCTAACTTGGTGATACCCAAATCGTAAATCCATCTTCGAAAAGATATTTTCCCCACCCACGTGATTGAACAAATCATTTATCTGAGGTAAGGGGTACTTTTTCTTAATAGTCATTATCGTCTTTATACTTAAGTGTCTTTTCATAAAATTCTAATATTGTTTTGTGCTTTTCTAACCAATCCATTCTGATATTCACATCATAAGATCCTAGTGGTAGGATGTTTAGATGTGTTCTTATGTTTTGATCATTTGAACTGATATCATAATTAGAAAAATGTCAACTACTTTCCTTTTAGCTCCTGCTGCCAGTTGTACCAGCCATGATTTTGCATGTCTCATTTTCTTAAGTTTATTTGACTCTACCACATGAGGAGTGACATAACTTAACGTAGCTCTAAGATTAATTAAAACCAAATTTTGAGTTTTATTGATATTACCTTCGATTTCCACCACAGAGGACTGCTGGTTAGCTTTGTCGGCCATCGACGACTGCAGTTATCTGATGCAGGCTTCTGCCCACATCACCCGTCATCGAGGCCTCCTGCAAATTATGAACAATAGCTTTGTTTTCTGAATTGAAATGTGGACATTTCCTCTTTAGATGAGTTTTTCCACATTCCCAACACTTTAATGGTTCACGGGGGTTGTCCCCAAATTTCTTCATTCCCAGGTTCACTGGTTTACCACTACCTTGTGTATTTGGGGGTTATTGGAGTGAAAGTCTTTCCTCGCAAAGATTTTTGTTGCATTCCGATACGGTGTTGGCTGGTATACCTTCTTCTGTTGGTTCATTTGGTCTTATCACTTATCCTTCCAATCTTTGGGAAACTCTTCCTATTGTTTGTACTGGTCATGGCACATTCGTGCTTTCCTGAATACTTCACTCAAGGAATTGGGGTTGTCAAACTTAATTCTGTCCTTGTAGTACTATGGTAAACAACTTAGGAACTTCTAGATTTTTACCTTGTCCTCCTGGATATAAGGTACAAACCTTAGTAGTTCTAAGAATTTATTTATGATATCCTTCATTGTCATCTAACCAAGTCATAACTCATAAAATTCTTTCATTTTCCTTTCATAGTAGTTTTCAAATAGGTATTGTTTCTTGAAATGTTTCTTAAAGTTAGGCCATTCCATTTGTTTCTCTTTTAAGCTCTTAGCCAATTTTGGATCTTTCCACCAAATGTTGGTTTTTCCTTTCAGATTGTAAATGGCCATTATGACCTTCATATTTCTAGAATAGTTGTATATCTAGAAATATTTTTTGATGTCTAATAACCATGCTTTAGCTTCCTCTCCTGTTCTAGATTCTCCATCAAATGTAGCTGGTTTAATTTTCTTAAATTACCCTTAAAGGTGGTTGATTTGTTTTCTTTTTTTGTCTCCTTTTGTTTTGTCCTTAGCTGAAGGTGTACCTTCAGATGAACTGTATCATTTTTCTGCTACAGGACCAGAGTTCTTGGAGGCCATTTTCCTGACTTCTTCTTCATTGTTATCATCCTTTGGGATTTTCTTTGTCACTATATTTTGCAACAAGACTTTATTTATTTCTTGTTGCTCCTCCTGTGATTTCTTCAGTTTTTTTATTATCGGCTTTGAAAACCTACAACTCAATAATGAGATTCCTCATTGTTTCTAGAACTTTGGTAGGTGATCTTCCATCACTATTCTATCTCTGATTTTCAGGAAGCCTTTGTTCAGGATTCCCACCAAGTCTAATTTCTATGTCATCCTATGTTGCCATGATTAACACAAAACAAAAAATGGTTTTTTGTTTGCAATAGTAAAAGTTTATTATTTGTTTTTCATAAATAGAATCATGCGCTAAGTAAATCAGATGGCCCTGTTCAAGGTCCAAGTGTTGTAACCTTTGCTCTGATACCATATGTAATAAACCTCAATTTCTTCCTAAAACAAAATTGTTATGGGCATTAATTCTTTCCTTACGAGCAACAGATTCAAAAGGCGTAAGAACAACTACAAGTACATATGTCATCTCTAATCAACTCTCATAGACTTAATTTTTCCTTCCTCATTTATATTCTTGAAGTTTCTT
>JASDQU010193280.1:0-10523 GCA_032191745.1 Picea mariana | reverse complement strand
CCAACATCATCAACTATACACCTCATGTATGTGCCAACTCATCAACTACTTGTCTCAACCATGTACCTAACTTGTACCTCAACCAAAATCCCTCATTAATTTCATCATACAAATATGATTTGTAACTCTGTAATAGACCTGGTTTATACGACCACATATCTGCAAACCTTCCTTAACTTTAAGAACAAGAGACTAGCATTTTCATCAAACATTTCTTTAGTCTCACAAGACTAGTTTTGGATTATTCAACAACCCTAACTTGAAATAATCATAACTTTGTACCTGCAATGAATAAATATATAAAAATGATACACAATGTTCTTCAGTGTCTTTTATGAAATTCCTCTAGGTGTCACTACTTGCAACCTCTTAGAATAGGAGTTATGGAAAAAATGGCACACCTTGCTAAATTCTGGCTTATTCTAGAGAGCGACCTTATAGAGCGTGCCCCGCATGGATATTTGTTGAATTGATATGAAACTATTAAAAATAATACTAAAGAATTTAATATAACCAATTCATTTTGTCCTTATTAATTTGGATTTGTTATGAATAAGCTATGACTTTTTTACTCGAAACACTTGTTTTTGACTAGTTTCAGGACTAGCCACAAACCCTATTTTCCACGGAGTGTAACTCCAAAAATAAAATGACCCACAAGTTGAAATTTTTACCACATATACTTGGATATGTTTCCTCAATGGAAAATAAATTACATGGTCTGAATCATTCTATAAAAAACGTTATTGTGAAAATGGTGAGATGACTTGAAAAAAACATACCTTAGAAAGCATCATCAAAAGAATTTATCCTTCCTTGAATTCCGGCCTTCTTTTCTCCACTTTCCTCACAAATTTAGATTATATATACTTTGGTTACCTCATACACCTATATGTATTCAATATTCTCAAGTGTGTCTTAAATTAGATATCCTTGCCTCTTATTTATACTCTCCAAGTAGCTNTTATTATTGAATTAATTTATTTTGTATTCACTTTGAATTATAGTACACTCATCACTTCACTTTATTATTTATCTTTTAAAATCTCTTAAACCACTTTGACTACTTTGACCTTTTGGGGCTTCTAGATGACATATGAAGGTCCTCCAACTTCGTAAGGCCATAACTCTCAAACTGTGAGGAGTTATGTGACGTTCCACATACCACCAGAAATGAAATGAAATTTATTATCCATATATAATAGTATTACCTAAAAATATATAAAAAATAATATTGGTATCCATAAAACAAACTTGGGTCCATTACCCAAACCTGGGTTCTCCAACTTCTCATGGCCATAACTCTCTAACCATGAGGAGTTATGTGACGTTCCACATACCACCAGAAATTGAATGAAAAGAACTATTCATCTAGCATAGTTTCACTAAAAAATTCACTAGAGTTCATCTCGTTATTCCACAAATAAGAATGGGTTATCTAACCATACTTCTAGGATAACTCAATCTGCAAAGAATCTTCCTATGAATGCTTTAACCATAAGGGGACCACTTTGGAGTTCATCCATTTCTACTTATTATGAACCATGACAAGACAATAACGAGTCATATTTACATCAAACAATCTTGGGTCCATTACCCAACCTTTGTGATACAGGGACTTCTTCAAGGGTTGACATCAATGACAATCAACCTTAATCAACATACTTATCATTTTCTTCATTCTCAATTTTCTTGGTTCTTGATTTTTTTGGTTCTCCATCCCTATTTTATCACTTCCCACAATTAGTCTAATTTTATCTTGCAGAGTTACCTCTAGATTCGCCTCACCCCTACATCCCCTTACTTCTTCTCTCATAATTAGTATTTTTCCATTCCCCTCACTCGTTTCTTTCATACCTAAAGTCATGCAAGGATACCCCTGTTACACATTATTTTGGTCACACTGATGGTGAATTTGAAAGGATATGTTCAATCTCTCAAAACAATATTTTACATGAGGAAAATGACTAAGTTATTCCCTTACAAGGAATGTTTTTAAAATGACGTTGTAGGCTGACAGTGGTACACAGTGCAGAAATCCTTGATTTCTGTAGGTTGCTCTATGCCTAGTTTGCAGGGTTTCCATAGGTTTCTATATAGGCAGGGTGCGGCAGAGTTTGAAGATAAGGAAAGGAAGAATTTCATAAATTTTCTAGAAGGATAATCTTCTAGAATGTGAGGTGGCATCTGTATGGTTGTGACCCTACTGGATTATCTGATTTGGTGGGATCATCTTCATCCTTTTAACCACTTCACCTTCTCCTATATATCTAAAGGTTTGTCATGGAAAAGGTTAAGAAAGATTGAGCAAAGAATTGTTGAAAGAATAGGCTAAAGACTGTGTGAAGGATCCTGTTACATTTGATTCTTGAGGCCTCCATTTGTCCATCAAGCTTTTGCGTACCTTCTTCATACAAATTCAGATCAAGTGTATGTGTGTGTTCGAACAAAGGACCACCAAAAGGGAACTTGCGACATCAAGGAAATTTGGTTGTATCTTCCACTTTTACTTAATATGATACGATGACATGTTTCTTTCCCATAAAATCATCATCATTTTATTACATGATGCCTTGATCACATGTTTAGGTTTTCATTGAATCTACAATTGTTTCTTTCACTTTGGTTGGTTTGTGTCATTGCAGATCTGATCTCCCAAGAGCATCGGAGTGAAGCATGGACAAAAAATATATAAGGAAGTGATATCTAAAGGTATGCCATCCATTCCTTCTTTGGTAGTAAATTCAATGATAGCAACTTAGGGAAAGCGTCATGTCCTGTCTAGTTTTTTTCTAGATTCAGGTGGATCTAGGGAGATTAATTTATGTCCACATTCACCGATTTATCCAATAAAAAAATTGGTGACTCCACTTGGGATACAACTTGATTGTGGTTTTTTTTTGGCCATTTTATTTTAACCTATTGTTTTTACTTGAAAGCAGTCTCTGAGTCTATGGGAGATCCATTCAGACTCTTTGGATTTAAAAGCTCACTTAGATCCTTTACCCTCTTCTCAAAATTTCTTGATTTATAGACACTTCCTCACTATACCTTATACATAACCTACAAAAATCTTAAATTCCCGTGCACTATATGTTTCCTTCAGTATGAAATTTCTACACCCTATTTGTTTATGGCCCATGGAAACTCTTGATTTCCACACTGTGATATGCTATTAGGCTGTGGAGGCGCCTGTGAAATTTGTTTTTTTGAGTTGGGTCTTAGCCTCTGTTGATGCCCAATTTTTCTCTAATCATCTGGGAGGGACTTTAATGCCAGCCTTTGATTGTTTTCTAAATTTTTAACCTGTTGTTGATTGGTTTCGTAGATTGAACACCTCTCTTTTACTGTTTTTCCAAGCTTGTTTTTTATTTTTATCGACAAGGGTATAGTCTTTGAGTTCACATCTGAGTGTTTGTTCAATTAAAAGTCCTTTGATTGGATTTGAATTTTTGGATTGATTACATGTTTTGGATTGTTTGATGATTGGGAAGTCATTTTTTCATTTGCATTTTGAGAAACACTTTCTTGTCATTTTTACTTTTATCTTCATTGAAAGTTTTATTTTGGTGCTTGTTGAGTGTATAGATTTTCTTGGATTACTTGTCCTTTCTTTGTCATACCCCTGGTTTGGTATTAAAAAGGAAGAATTTGAAGTCACTTATTCTTTTGAGTAATCATACATACAAAAGTTCATTTCATTCAAAATAAGAGAACATTGAGAAACTTCATTGTTTATGGTTGTTTGCAATTGTGTTCATTTAAGAAAAAGAAAGTATATTTCGTAGCTTAAATAATTCCAGAAATACCTTCTCCCTGTTGTAGATAGAGTTCATTGAACATAAATTTGCATAATTCATTTCTATTTGAATTTTATTAGGTCAAGGTCTTACACAACATTCATTTCATTCTCGTCTCCCTCTTGAGTAACAACAACCTCTAAAAGATATTGTGAAATCTAAAACTCAATTAGTAACTTTTATTTTCTAGGGATATTTTACACCAACATTGCCTAGGTTAGAGCTTTGGAATAGGTTGTGAGAAACACTCTCCAAATCACAAAACACACAATAAAATCTTGTGATAGGGAGCGTTCAAATCTATTGGCAACATTTTTTCCTGGGAATCCCTTCTCACACAAGGGTCAAACTTGAGGTCGCATTGATATTGGAAGAGTTAATCACCCTGCTTTGTTGATCTTGGTGTAGAGATTGTGCGTATTATGGGGGTCTCTTGAAGGTATACCCAAAATGATGAGTGGAAGCCTCTCAAGTTGATTTCGGGCTAGATACCCTACCTTTGCGCATGGATCGTATTGTCGACTGTTTCCCTAGGCATCACTATTGTCCTTGGGAGCCTTAGTTACCTATATTATTAGGGTGTTACATGAGGTGACGGTGGAGGGGCAAGTCTTCACGGTACCTGGAATTGATGTTGTCCAAACTCACTCGGGCTCCTTGGAGGGTACACCCACGATTATGTGTGGGAGCTTGCACCAATGTGTAAGTCTGTTAAGAAGGTCTTCAACGTAACTTTTCCACCCGCTTTGTCCTAACTCCTTAGCTTGACTTCGCAATGTTGGATTTTGTCACCAACTAGTGACTTCGAAATAAGAAGGTTTTGTTTGATTGGTTTGATTCCTAGATTTTCTCAGCAAGTGTTGTTTGCTTTCATAGTAGGCCATAAATTTTTTCTGTAAAATATTTGGTTCAACCAACACTGACCCTCCATGCCGTTCATGTAGGATGCAACGAATGCCTCCAGAATACCCGAAAGTTTCCCAACCCTTTCTCCCTAATCCACCAGAGGGATCTCCTCAACAGAGTGAGGTCCAAGACAACATACCTTCACAAGAGGAAATAACTGACTCTTTCTGAACTATTTATGATTCTCTAGATGCATTCTACATACCTTTTGGATATGAGAGACGTATTCCCTAGCTAAACTCATCCGGACAACTTGTTGTTGACACTTCTGGAATACCAACCAGACCTCTTATCGGCCATGAAAATGAGAATCCCTTTTAGACCACTAATATATTTTGAACCCCGACTACTGCACGGGGCCTTTACAAATCAGGGGAAAGTGTTGATATACTTGTCATCTATGAACTACCTGAGACATATAATACCTATACGATACCTTTAGATCACTTTAATAGTACAACTTACGATCTCTTCATTTGTTCAGAGGCACAGTTAGTTGGTCCCAGTTCAACCATTCCTCTTCATATGGCCCATTCCACAATGGTCCCACACACTATGATTATTCCTGCTCGAAATATGGTGGCTAGCCAAGATCCCATTGGAAAACCACTTTCATCTAGACCCATATCGTCCCTTCCTATTGGGTATAACACTTTGAATGCTTCTATCCCTATTTCTATCCAAATT
This sequence comes from Picea mariana, assembly GCA_032191745.1. Taxonomy (NCBI): domain Eukaryota; kingdom Viridiplantae; phylum Streptophyta; class Pinopsida; order Pinales; family Pinaceae; genus Picea; species Picea mariana. Next base: position 5,130 of record JASDQU010193280.1, on the reverse strand, counting down.
CCATCTGGAGCTTCTAGAGTTTTTACTTCACTTGGGTATAATGTCGCTTCTGGTTCCATTCCGACACCACCCCAGTTCCTCTTTGGAGGGTCTTATCCGCATTTTATGGGGGTATTTGGCCCAAGTGGCTCCACTCCCATTGGCATATCTACTCCATCATTCACTTCTAGTTATCATATTCCCATTGGGGGGAAATGTAACCCTGGGGGGAAAACTCAATTTGGAGGTCAAACCCAAATTGGGACACCATCCTCACTTGGAGGAAAACCCCCACTTGGAGGATATAACCCACAATATGGACATAACATCCTCAGATCACTATCTCAGTATTGGAACCTTATCATCCAAGGAAATCCACAATCATTTGGGGGGAAACAACCTCAAGTTAGCTCTTTTATACCCCCTAGTTTGGGCCAGTCATATCTCTGTTCTTCCAATCCCATTTTGGGTTCAAACGTTCAATCTAGTGCCCCTTTCCAAGGGAACATCCCTAATCAGTACAACCCTATGGACTACATGCCTCCACATGCACATCTGAATCTGCTAGGACCTTTTCCTTACATGCAAACTGATTACGATCCTACTGGTATACCGATGGGACTTCCTCCCCAAAGTCACCAGTACCCTCATGTGAATAGACAGTTACCCTTTTTAGCCACTTTGGATCCAACTAACTTGTCTAGAATCTTGAATGAGCCTATCCTACACTCTCCCCATTGGCCAAATGTATCGGCCAGGATACCGTCCGACATTCCAAAATTTGACTGTAAATTGGGAGAGGATCCAAACAACCATGTCATGAGTTTCCACCTTTGGTGTTCTTCCAACTCTTTGATGGATGATTCTATTTGGTTACAACTCTTCCAACGAACTCTTATGGTTTTGGATGAAAAGTGGTATATAGAATTACCACGAGGTTTCTCCACCGACTTTAATACCCTATCCATGGATTTCCTCACACATTACCAACTGTCCATCTGTTATGAAACAAGAACCAATATTTTAAGTTCCTTCAAGCAGAATTTGGCCAATCATATCTCCGATCACATTCATGAGTGGAGAAGAAGACGTTTTTTGATCAAACTCGATCTTCCCGATCAATTATTGGGAGAATGGTTCACAAAATCATTCGTTAATAAAATATCTCATGACATTTCCATGGGTGGTGTGGTCATAGAAGAATAGGTGATCAGTTGCGCCCAACACCTAGATCTCGTTTATTCACAAACGGGTACTCTTTACAACTTGCTCCTTGATGCACCTCGTCCTTCTACCACCGCTAACTCCACTACCCCGACTGTTTCTCATGCGGATGATGGTGTGATTGGCACTTTCCATGCTCAACCTTAATCTATGAAAGTCTCTACCACCAATCCCAAATCCACTGCTTCTAATGTTCAAAATGCTCCAACTCCCCCTCCTTCCACCGGAAAAACCTCTGAGGTTAACTTCATTCAATCTACCCCTGCTGGAAAAAATAAATCTAAAAAAGGGAAGGGTAAGACTAAGAAGGATAAAAATAACCCGCAATCTGAGAAATCCAAGACACAAGTTGTTGATGATAAGGATAAGTGAATACCCATATACTCTTGCCTTATCTGTGGTGATGATCACTACACGAAATATTGTCCAAGACAGGTTGAGGTTGCTAAGTTCCTTAAAGGGACCACGAAACCTCCCACACCTGTCATTTTTTCCCAACCTTTCCCTTCTCAACAACAGGCCCAATTGCTCATTCACGACCAACCCTCTCCCTCCACTACTCCCTATGTTTGTATGTGTACTGGTGATTCCAAAAACAATGACGTTACTCTTACCACTTGGGCCAAAGATTACTCTTCCTCAAAGGAGAAAGTTGACGATATACTACCTTCGTTGGTTCAATAGCCTCCCTCAGCTTCACCTCCCAATGGTTATCTTCATCTAGAATGACTGAGTCTTGATACGGTGCTTCTCCCTCCCCCAAAGGGTGTTGTTCAAAAGTCTTCCTTCAATCCTCGTGCACGTGTTTCTCAAAACTACAATATTGTAGAACATCTAGCAAAAGCACCTTCCGCAATTTAAGCTCTCGAAGTCATTCAAATTTTTCCCACTCAATGGAAGCCACTATTAAATGCCATTGGTGGAATTGATCCTATAGATACAAATTTGATAATTTTTGACCTGGAAGATCACATTCCAAGGCTACCCCCTCAACTAGCATTTCAGATACAAGTTGTTGTCACAAACAAGAACATCTATAGAACCGTTACTGATGAGGGTGCCTCGACATGTGTAATGTTTGTTGCCTGTTGGAAGGCCATTGGATCTCCTCCCCTCAATGAATCACACAACACACTTAAAGCCTTCAATGGCTCTAGCTTTAAGCACTGTGGTGTACTTCCCTCATTGTCTATTATGTTGGAAGGGAAATCAGTCACTATTGAAGTTGAGGTATTTGATGCAACTCTCGATTATAACCTCTTACTTGGATATAGCTGGATTGATTATATGCATGAATTTTTGTCTATCGTTTTCCGTTTTGTACATTTTCCACACCAGGGAAAAATCATTACTGTAGATTAGCTATCCTTTTTCAACTCCGATTCTCATAATAGAGACATAGCCTTTATTGCAAAGACACCTCCTGGGTATGAGAATGTCGGTGTGGGTCTATTAAAATATTCGACTTTGAAGGGTACGTTCCCGATCCCACCACCCGATGTTCCACCTCCTTTGGTCTCCTTGATCAACAAGATTTCCACCTCTATTCGTGAAACCCATGCATCTTCTGACCCATGGATAATACCCGAACATGGTGATTATATTTGTTATGGTGACCAAATGCCTTTAAGTCCAATTGAATTCACCTTTCAAGCCATTCAATCGGCAACCCCTTCTACTCCCTCTCTTGGTGATTCATCTCCTGATCGTTTTGACATTATTTTTCCTACAGACGAGATGATTATGTTAGTTATATTTATGGAGGACACCCCTTTGGATGATGGACATCATAGTTCCATTCTCTTTCTAGAACAACACACCATCAATAGTTACCAACATATATCAAATCTGTCGACCGTTGTTGTTGTTTATTTCGTTCTTGAGTCCACACACGATGTGTTATATGAAGGGAACTTGAGTAATATTTTACCCACCATTCCCCTCGACATATCCATTAAACCTGGAGTTGTCGAAAATGTTCACATCGGAGCTTCGTGTTCCAGCGATGAGGTTGTCACATATAAGTCCCTCTTTCAAGAGTTTCATGACATATTCTCATGGAGATATGAAGATATGTCGAGTATTGACCCCGATATTGTTGTACACAAAATTAAGACGTACCTGGGCACTAAACCCATCCGGCAATGACTTCATTTGGTCCACCCTCGTAAAGCAGCTGCTATCAAGCTTGAGGTCGAGAAACTTCTTAAAGCTGTCTTTATTTATCGTGTGTCTTTAACTGATTAGGTATCTAATCTCGTTCTGGTTAAAAATAAACAAGGTACGATCTCTGTCGGTGTTTATTATAGGGATATTAATAAATCTTGTCCTAAGGACAACTTTCCCACCCCCTTCGTTGACCATATCGTCGATGATTGCACCGGGAGTGAAATATTCTCTTTAATGGACAGTTTCTCCGTATATAATCAAATCAACATCTTGCCCGTGGATCAACACAAAACCACTTTCATTTGTCCTTGGGGCACCTTTTCCTACCAGAAACTACCCTTCAGTTTAAAGAACGTCGGTGTGACTTTTCAACGTGCCATGTCTTACGCCTTTCAAGATATAAAGCACATTGTACAACCGTATCTATATGACATGTCGATGCATTCCATGCATTGTAGTGACCATCCGACACACCTTTGAGCCATTTTCCTTCATTTTTGGTTCTATCGTATATGCTTAAACCCATACAAATGTGTTTTTTGCGCGGAGTCTGACTGAATTCTAGGCTTTATTTTATCACGTCAGGGGATCAAGGTAGATCCTTTGAAGGTTGAAGCAATCCTCAATCTCCCTCCTCCTTCCTCACTCCACCAATTTCAAAGTTTGCAAGGGAAGGAAAACGTTTTACGTCGTTTCATCCCAATCTACGTTGAATTAACACTCAAATTTACTCGACTGCTGAAGAAAGGTTCCGAGTTTGTATGGGACACCACTGCCAACAAAGCCTTCGAAGCTTTGAAACTAACTTTAACCCGTACCCCACTACTTTTTCCACCCGATTATAGTCAAGATTATTTTCTTTATCTTGTTGCCTCAGACTCTACCATTTCCATGGTTCTAGTCCAAGAAGATGATTCACACGACAAACATGTCATTTATTATTTGAGTTGGAGTCTCATGATTAACGAAGACAAATACATACACATTGAAAAACTAGCCTTGGCAGCTATTCAAGTTGTCCAACGTTTCTATCACTATATCCTCTTACGTAAGACCACTATAATTTTCGATTGCAACCCTATGCAACACATTCTTACACACCAATTGCTAGGGGAAAATACTCCAAATGGATAGTTGTTCTCTAGGAGTTTGACTTAGAGTTCGAACGCGCTAAGTATAAGAAATAGTTGGTGTTTGTCGAACTAATATGTGACCTTCCCTGCATTGAGACAATAAACATAGCATAGGATTCGTTACTATTGGTCACTATAATTGCTTAATTAATTTTAAACAATTAAGTGAAACATAAATTATCAACCCAGGGAAGTCTTTTGTTTCAAAGATAGCCACGCACTGTATATGCTCAATTCCAAAAGCATTTAGTGTTGTAGTAAAGAAATCATTCTATCTATGATTGCTGAAGTGAACTGAAGTTCTGAATTAGATCACAAGAAAGAAATCTTCCTAATTGCAATTCTTCACAGTTAAATTAAGAATCCTGGATTACATTTCAAAACATCATTGCAATGGGAAAGAACAACTATCTTGCAATGAGAGAACAGGACCCTTATTCTCAACAGAGATTCAGTATCAATACTTTTTCATGGAAACAATAATAATGCAGAAACAATAAACTCTATCTAACAGAGAATAAAGCACACAGCTCCTTTCTGTCTAAGCAGGGGCCTTAGGCCTGACTTCTGTTTAGCACACTTGTAAGATTGAAGTCTACAGAGAACAAGGCAATCTGATTCCTTT